>UELX01001435.1:20510-44156 GCA_900480035.1 Eupelmus urozonus | reverse complement strand
CATATTGATCTCTTCGGACGAGACTATTAGTATAATTAGGATCGAACTTCACTTACAGGTAAGTTCGTTTGATCATAAAATTTTTATTGGGGAAATTTCTACCAGGGAAGAATGAAAGAAATTAACACAACCAGAATTAAATTTATTGACAAAGTTAAACTAGCAAAGTTATCTAATTTAGTGTTTAACTGATCCGACTGAGTTGCCGCCAAATAATTTGTTTCAACCTCATCAGTCTTCACGCTTCGATCCATTAATTTAACATTGTGGATAAATTTACTTCCACTTTCCATTTTTAAATGCAAACCAAGTATATAATCTCATCCACAGCTTTTCCCCACACCTCCAACAGAAGCAGCAGAGTAACAGCAGCGAACCTTCACCCTTTCCACGAACAATCCCAACCCTCCCTCACCCATGATTCACAGTCTCTCCGTCTCCCTCGATACGCAGGTCCATCTCTTTCGCATGCGAGGGCAGTTTACGGGGCTCCCAGCCGCGCGTCTCGCCACTTATTACCCGCTCTCGCAGAGCCATCCGCTTTACTCAGCTTACGCCCTCTCTCACTTCGTTTCTGACTATCGGGCGCGCGTGCACCGCGAGAATGGCCTCCCCCACCCCCCAGTGCGGCCAGACCGCGAATCGCCTTCGTCCGGTCCATCAGCCGCGCGCCGATTGCCCACGTTCGGCTGTTCCGCGCCGACAACTTCGTCAATTTGGAGCCCGGCTGAATGCGCGACCCGCGACTATTTTACTCTCCCTCTCTCTCTCTCTCTCAAAGAGGTTCGCCGTGTGCTTTACGAGTCGCCGGCTCGCCGCAACATTCACGTAGAGAGTTGCCGGTCACGCGGGACTATTATATACTTTCGCGCTGCGCTCTAGCCTTGCCAATAACTGGGGAAAAGTTCGAACTGGTGGTGAATGGAATGCCGGACTTTGATGGCTATTTTCGAAGGAGTTCGGGGTGTTGGGCGGTTTTGGAAAATTTTGAATATTAGCTGATGAATTTTAAATGGAGCTTTCTTGTACCCTGTGTTTGGGGGTCTTGAATAAAGTTTGAATTTTTGCGAGTTTCGGTAAACTTTGTTTTTGTATTTTTGAAGAATTGAAGTTTATGCAGGTGATTTTGTGAATATTCTGTCTATAAAATATCCTTTTACATGGGGGAAGTAATGATAAAATTTTCAAAGGGAATTCGTTAAGTGGGATTAGAGAATAAACTCTAATAAATTTCTAACAGCTTTTCAAACATGTATTACTAAGCTCTTCCCTGTCTAGCAGCTTTGAACCTTTTGAAAACTTTTCAGTTATCGTCATGTACTCGTATAATATAGTATGCATCGATCTCCGATTTCCAAGTCGATCAAAGGGAATTCAAAAATAATTTTCAATAAAACTTTCTGACAGATAAATTCGTAATTTTAAGTCTTTGAATTTAAAATTCTAACCAGCATATTCAGTATCATAGTCGCTTCTAAAAATATTCAAATAGCCTAAATCTAATTAGCCTAAGCTAATTCAGCAAAAAAAGCACGAACCTTAATTCCGACACATTCAAACGGCTCCGAGACGGCGATAAATCTAAACCTGCCGGGCAATGAATTTAGCGTTAGGTGTCGAGCGGTAGAAAACACGACGGCACGCTGTGGGGTGTCCGTGTCGTGACCCACGCGCCGAACCGAATGGACGCAGAAAATAACATACGCGCACGAAAACGGTAGCCCACCAAGGTCGCTGCTGATATATACACCGGCGGCCAATTAAAATACCTTATTACGAGAGAAAACAATACGGTTAGTCGCGAAAAGAGAGGAGGCGAGTGGTCAAACTTCGTATGGGTTTTCGTGGATGTTGGTAATAGAGGAGGGTTCGTTGCTTGTGGAGTTTTCAATGGGATAAAGTTCATCGTCGGAGGAAACCCTGGGAAACGTGGAAAGTCGATAAAGATGAAGTGACTAACCGGAAGGTTACTGACGTGAAAATGAAGTTATGAGAATATGATACTGTTGACTATTTTGGTAAATTCATTATATTAGCGAGCAAAACCTAGATGTAGCCTTAATTGGAATATTGGAATATGGGTTTTGATTCAAGGTGTTCCCGAAGGTCCCTGGGCGAACGTAAAGCAGGCTTGGCTTGCCCATAACGAGAGTGCAGAGCCGAACTTTAGTCTCGGCAATTTAACAGCTGATCGATCATTCTCTTGGTAATGCTCCTCCCCTTTCTCGGTAAAGCTGGCGCGCACTCGCCTGTACTTCCAAAAATTACCGCTGCCTCGTTTATGGATTGAGTATTAGGCGTCCATTACCAAAATGAATGCTTAAACAGAGGAGTTGTAATGATGTGATATTTAGAAGCACTTTCATTATGAAGCAAATTGACTTTTAAAGTGTTATTATCAGCACGGGTTTTAAGAACGCGTTCGTTTATTGGTAATTGGAAACTAAATTTTAAATGTATATTCGAAAAGAAGTATATTCGTAAAAGTTAATAAAAATTTTTTCTTTGTTAGAGACAATTTGTTTGTACGTTTCCGATAATAATATAATATCACTTTTTTGTTGAGAATGAAAGTTTAATTTTATCTTAATGAACTTTTTTAGATAATAATCTAATAACCTTAAATTCATTTTGTAATATTCTTATAACTTTTTCTGGTTAAATTTTGTAAAAAGTAAAGGAAGTGATATTACTATGGCTAATAATTACATGTAATCACCGAGTTCTTTCAAAACAATAACTTCTTCAATTAATTTTTGAACCATTCTGAAATACAAAGGAGTACAAGGAAGCAAACTTGACTTGATCATCTCTCGCCCCTTATTCATAGCACCTATAGGTCCAATGATGCTCGTGCTTGCGCGATATGCAAAGCATTAGACAATTGATTGTTATAACCAACGGTCAGCACTCGGCACACGCGCATATCCGCTGACAAGTGAGCTTGTATTTACAGATGATTTACGGCAGAACAAAGGCGTTTAGCGACTTGTACCGACACGCTCTCATCGCCTAATGTGTCATCTGTGCAAACTTTGCTTGCGCGTGGACGTAAAGCTGGTATTATTAGTCTTGTAGAATAGCTCCGTTTTCAAGTTTGTCCAGCTAATTTCAACTCTATTAAGATTTGCTGCAGCTATCTAGACTTATTTTTGATACAAGACTGTTAGTTCTCGTTTCGGCTTGTGATATATAATGTAACTTGATCATATTGGTGATGATGATTGATTTTTTGTCTTTTTGATTTCTTTGGTTATATTTTATATTACAAGAATCAAAACTCATGACAAAGTAGTGATTTTTAGATCAGAATGATATAAAATATTTTTAAAATTCATTATTGCTATTATCGTATGAATGAACAGGCGCTAAATTCCCACAAAAGAATGAAATGGACCTCAAATTGAAGTAATTTAGAAACCCTTTACTTAGGCTGAAACAGTTAGCCGCTCCGAATATGTATAATTTAATACTGATACTCTCTTTACTTGAATATATGCGAGGGCCATTCAATCATCACTAAAGATACGGATTTTAAAGAAATTTTTAGGAATAATAAGAAAGTAATAATATTGGAAAACAAATCCCTTGAATTAGAATTTTTAAATACAAATTAGAAACTAAATTAATTTGAACTAAAATAATGGTAAGAATAAATTACATATCGATATTTGTAATAATTTATGATCAAAGGTGTAAGAGTTGTGGATTGAAAAAAGCAATAAAAACTATCTGCGCTAATATTGAAGGTCGATCTTAAAATGTTGGAGGGCTTTAACAAGCGAGCGTGTGTAGCGAGAAAAAATAAAAGTTTTATGGGTTGTAAGATCAGACGATCATATATATTGGAACAATATCCAATAAAGTCAACGCGCCAAGGAATAAAAAGGAAGTATAAACTTGGGCTGCTCGTGTATCTTTGTATTTACGCAAGATGATATGCATTCTTTCTTTGCGGTTTTTTAACAAATTTTAAAATTATGTATAACTAATCTAAATGTAATAAATAAATTTTTTCCTTAATATTACAATAAAATAGAAAAAATGTCATATCATTTTTAATTGTTATTTCAATTGTATAAACATACATTAATGTAAATAGCAAAGAAAAATATGAAATTGCGGACAAAGGTTAACTTACGCTTTTTTCTAAAAATTCCGCATTATCTGGATTGTACTAGAGCCAAGAGCAGCCGTTCAACAAGGATCTTGTTAGGCTGCTGGACTCTACAGAGCTTGTACTGGGTAACATCCTGCACGGTAACATCCTGCGTGTAAGCCAGCATTGTTCTTAGGCCTCGACCTTATGCGAAACTAAATACCCGACATTCTACTCGAACTCGTTGAGAGTCTTTTCTTTGACCGAGAAAGATCGAAAAAAAAAGAAAACATTCTTAATTGCTAATAGGCGGATTTAAGTAATGCTCATTCACTTAAAAATTTATTGGGCATGAATATTATTATAAATAAAAGATTCTATACTTTTGACTGTTATAGAAAGTAAATAGTTTTATAAACGACAGACCTGAAAATGTATTCTATTATTATAAGTCACTATGAAAATTTTTTACTTGAGGCAGGAAAACATAATAGAGATAAAACATGGATTTTTTCTGGAATTATAACCAAATAAAAAAAAAAAAAAAAAAAAAATAATCGGGCTTTGTTGGATTAAAATAGGAGTTATTATTACTGTGATGAAACTGTATTTATACACACTCATGTACACATTCGTACCAACATTTTTTAAAAATATGTTCTTCGATCTCCTAGCACTTCTATATAAATCTAGATAGTTTTGCTAAAATTTTAAATTTTACGAAGTATCTGTACAAGTGCCTTCCTTCTCCAGTACTTATACTTCTAGGTTCGTAACCATCAACTTTGTCAGATTACTGAGAGATTTTACAAGCTTGTTTTTATTTGCAATTCAATCCAATTTTATATAATTAAATTCATCTATAATATAAAAGTTCACAAAAAACTAAAGAAACAAAAGTTTAACAGAAACTTCAAATAGTGTAATAGTATCCCCAAGTTCCCAACCCCTTCACGAACATTATAGAAATTAAACACCCCGAAAATCCTCTGATACTCCATCGTGAATAATGAGGCATCGTGCAACGTTACATCTCTCCTAGCTAGCGTTTCTCGTCCCTCTATCTGCTAACCCGGCAGTAAGTTTCTCCGCGATAGCGGCGCGCGCGCTCGTGAAGTGCGCGCGGAAAGTTAACCCCCAGCAAATCGCTCATGCAGCAAGTGCATCCCCTGGCACATTTCGCGCTTACGTGCCGCTGCCGGATGTCCCGGGACGACGAAAGGGAGAATTTCGGCGGACGAGTAGCCGCGCGTAGTCAGGAGCAGGGAGCTCCGGCCCGGCTTTTCCCTGCTCTTTCGCGCATTGACACTTTAAAAGGGATATGTAATTTACTCGCTTTTCGGGACTTAAGCACCCCCACCTGCTCGTTTCGCTGAGTTAATTTGGTTTTTGATGAATTGCATTAAGCTTCGGGTTAGAAAAGTGTTTGTTGAATTGAATAAAATTAATTTTTATTTTGATTAGAATAAATTTTAACTGTCAATAGAAGAATATATTATCATCATAAACGTAATTTTATTTTCATTTGAAATCGTCAAATATTTTACTCCAGATAAACTCTCCATTAATTAAGGCTCGCTATCCGTGACTTTTCAATTTCCAGAAAATTAATAGCGTATCGACAATCAAAGACCGGGCCAATTCCTTTCTCGACCTAAAAAACCAAAGAATCATAGTAAAACTGGAGTCGAGGCTCGCACGTACGTGTCGGAGCAAGTAGATTACGTATATATCCAGGAGAACGGAACTAAAGCACGAGGCTTGGAGCCCGGCCAGACAGTATTTCACATCGGCGGGAGCGAGCACGACGTGCGAGCCAGCCAGCCTACATCTAGCCTCTTTCTCGCTCCCTTGGCTGGGTATAGCCTGTATATACGTATACGGTGACCAATGGACCGTCGTGGATAACCTGCAGCCGGCGAGATCATCCGCTAGAAATATGCTTATGTCACGGTATCCCGGGCACGCCGCAATCGCGAGTCCGAGAGAAATTACGTGCGCGCGCGACCTTCCTTTAATTCGCCCCTATCTTCCCACACCTACGATTGTCGTGGGACTTTAATGGGGGGCTTTAAGTTAGCGAGATTAAAAGATTGATTTGACCGTCGGGAATTCTTGTGAATTTGCTTTTTAGTATGGGAGTCATAGTTTTTATTTTTCTGGGTATAAAATTCTTACATTTTAACTACAGATTTTTTTCTGATAGTATAAATTATTCAAAATTTGAAGCATTACAAATGCTTTTAATAAACTAGATGTTGAAGAGATCAGTTATTTTGTATTACGAAGTTACATTAGTCATTCAAATTTTTTGAGAGCATGTAAAACTTATAGTTTTCTTAAAATTTACTTTGCTGACGTCAAATTATATGAGTATATTTGTCTCATAAAAGCAATATTTATTTAATTTTTTTCTGTTGAAAAATTCAATATTTTTTCAAAATATGCAAGTCAAATGCAAAAAATCGAAGTTTTATTATTTCTGCATATCTCTGATTTGCTGGCGGATAAACTGAACGAAAAAAAAAAAAAATAAATAAATAAAATAAAATGAAAAATGTATTTTTAAGAGTAGAAAAATAGGTAGGCAAATATTAAAAGATGATGTGTGTTTAATAAAATCGAATCTTTTTTTTACGACTGTGGGCTATGGAAATATTAGACCGTGCAAAATTGACTGTTTACATTCAAGGAGTATAGAAAAACCTCTTTGTTTTGTTTCAATTTTCTCATGAGAAGTGATAAGGTATAGATCATTTTTTTATGTTTACAAAATATAGAAATATATTTTATGTGAAATTTATATTTATAATGAATGATTAAAGAGATTTTTTTTAATTTCTCTGTCTAGCTCAATCTGGCTTTTAGAGAAACTCATTAGAGGTTAAATATTTGTATATAACTTATTTGATTGCCTATATTATAAAACTCTATCAATTCTTCTCATGATTGTAATTTCTCAAAAATAGTTTTTAATTATCATAGTAATTTAATTTTTAAAAAGAATTAACCACAGCTTGCTTTGATTATCTTTCTGTTTTACGTAAACAAAGCTTTGAGAACAAAAGCACATATGCTGGAAAATAAAAATTAGAATGATACAGAAGCAGTAATTAATATGATAACGAAGTTATGCTTTAAACAGCTGTTAAAATATTTAACATGCCACAAGTTCATGTTTAACAATTTAAATCAATTTTAAGTAACAGCACGTGCCATAATCTGAAAGTAAATAAATGAGTTGTACAAAGGGGTCGTTTAAAGGTAAAAGCTATTTTTAGACGGGTAAAATCTTAATAAAAATAAACAACAGTTTACAAAAATGATTTATGTTCCATATAAGTTAATTAAATTAATTTTTTAAGCCTTTACATTAAAAATAATAAAAATAAAAAATCTAAATTAAATAGTGACTCTTATTGTTTAATTCTGATTTTGACAAAAATGTTTAATTCATATTTTATAATCTCATAGAGTACACAATACTGTATTTAAATATCAATTATATAATTACCAAATTCATTTTTCAAGTTATTTAAGAATCTTTTATTATATAATAGCTATGAAGAAAGCTATAGGAAAATTTCAAATGCAAAAATAGGTTGTTTCCTTCAATTGAATACAAAGAAATAGAAACTATACGTTTTAAAATCGATAAGTATTATTTAGTTTTTTATAGGATTATTATGTTTTCTATATTTGTACTATAGTTATATTACTATTGTCAAGGTTAACTAGCATTATACATCTCAGGATTCCTTAAATTCACCAGCTATTTACCAGAATAAATCAGGTCCCAATCAGATATTTAACTAAAATATAAGGAAGAATTATAAGCAATATGAATCTGTGTATTTCTGAATGCATGTTTTTTTTTTTAAATTTACTTACAAGCATATTTCTACTCAGGTATGTGTAATAATTTATCTTGTCAACACATATAACAGTATATTGATCTGATGTAATGTCAGCAAGTACAAGCGCAACAATTTCACAATGACTGCAAGTTACAAACAGCGTAAAAATCATTTGTTAAAAAATTACTATACTGGCTATAATTTTATTAGTAAAATTTGTAAGAAAATTCACAAAATTTGTTAGGCAATTTTTTATGAAAATTTTCATTTTATAAGTTTTATAGTAGTTTACTAGAATTTTTCTAATTCCTAATAATTCAAGAAAGCCTTTAACAACTTTTATCATTTCTCGAACATAGAATAAACATGTTTTCTCAAAATAAAGTAGCGCCGGAGACTGAGCTCATCTTACTGGCTTTTGAAATCTGTTATCATCGTACTCTGCAAATATAATATTTCTCAGCGTCGAATCGGACTTGTCGACGACGTAATCAAATGTCACCCCTGGAGAGCTACCTCTCGTCTCGCTTCCTCTACTATTGCATCTCGCTCCGACCTTCAGGCTCTTTTTAGAAAGCTTCTTACGTGCTGCTCTTTAAACAAGATGCCGGCGCGTGGACGCGCGGAATCTTAAAAGGAATACGTTTAACGTTAAATCCATAGATAAGGATCTCATGTTCCCTGGGCGCAATCTTCTCTTATCTTGGACCAAGCATCAAAGCTTGTTCAGTTTTGCGCCCTTGCTTCTTCTTAGCTCCGAAAAGTGGCTCTTGCCAAAAGCACCACTCCTAGGCCGGCCTCGCCGACGACGTCGTTTTCTTCTATGTAATTAGCCAAGGACGTTAATTTCCCAAATCAGAAATTTGCCGCCGACGTGACTCGTTCGCCTGCTCTATGTCTCTCTGTTTTCACGAGCGAACGAGCCCACGAAACGGGTCACTTTGATGCGAGCTCGTAGAGCTGCGGCGGCCAAAGTGAGCTCGATGTGTACGATGCTCTGTGCATGCCCTCTTAGTATGCCAGGGTATTGGCCTAATTACATTTCTTCTCTTGAAAGTCTCTTTACCATTCTCTGTTAAATAATTGTTGGCACATAATTTAAAAAATTTCATTTCAGTCATTTTTAAAATTACATTATTAAATTATTTTTACCTTTCTCTATTTATGTCAGCTAATAACATTTAGTCTGTAGAAAAAAGTAATGAAAAAAGTTAATTCTGAAAAGCAAAGTAAAATTTAGAGAAAATAATTAAATTTATATTTAGACATTTAAATTGCAAACGTAAAAAAAGTATAAAATATTACTCTTTAAATGACAATATGTCAAAGATGTTTAAATTTGTTTTTTTAAAAATTTAATGATTTTAAATTATTGAACTTCAAGTCATTTTTTATTTCTAAAGATATATGTTCTTAAATAAAAAATCCTTTCAAATGTTGTTCAAAGAGGTGCTTCAATTTCGTAAAAAAAATCTACGGTAACCTTAAAAATTAATAGATCATTTTAGTAGTTAGCGCATACATAGTCAAATGAATATTTCGTACTCTGAAAAAAATTGTGAAAAAAGAGAAGACTTTATCCATACGCATTTACCAAGTGGCTTTTTCCGATCTGGAAGACCTTTCCGCGCGTGAAAGCATACTTTTGCGAACGCTCGAAGGCGCACCCTAGATAGAAAACGTAAAAAGGAAAGTGAAAGACGAACGCACGCAGTCCTTCCAAGGGCTAGCACAGCGTGTCGAGCCACGTCTGATTAAATAAAACGCGTCTGATATGCTGAATTTAATTTAAAGGGGGCGTTATCAGCGCGGAAAAGAGGCTTGAGAGGTCCGCGCCGCTTTTTAGAGCTTCTCCACGACGAATAAATTGAAAATTATTACGGAAGCGTTTGGAGATCGATTCGACGCGTCAAATGAATGGGTATACCTGTATTCTGTAGCCGCAAAGGAATGATGGTTTACAGGGGATTGATATTGAAGGATGAGTTTCAAGTTGCAATCGTTTGATTTGAAATGTCATTTACCACTCTTAAGGTAATAGGTATTTATCTTTTTTTTCTTTTAGCCTTTTGACCCCTACCGATACCACAGCATATTCATCTCAATATTCATTGTAGATCTCAGTCACATCAAATTTATGAATGTTTTGCTGTCTTTTACAACAAATGTCAAATTTATTACAGAATTATAATTAGTTAGATGGGTCGAATTTGTCGTTGTACACTTAAATGATCAAAAAAAAAAAAAAAACATGTATAGAACTTATACCACAATCAAGAATATATGTAGATAATAAAACTTATATCAGAGCTCTGACTAGTCTATAGGAAATTTTTCCAGTTCTGAAATTTGAAGCTAATGTGTAAATACAATGTAAGTGTTTATAAAAACTTGCGTAATTCCACAATCAGTCAATGCGCATTGAAACAGATAAAAACTAAAGTGAAACTAAAAATAAAAGGAAACTATATTATATAATATTTGATTAAACTTACTTTTTAATCAGCGATGTTTTGCGTAAATATTTTTTTTATCTTTTAGAGAAAAGTGTCATAATTAAAGCATCCAATCCTCTATTTTTTAAATTAAATTCAAAATGTTGTTGTGAAAAACTGTTTAACTTTTAGACTAAACATGAAAAAAATATGCTTAACTAAATCCATGCATAAATGCATACAGATGAGTTCAATGTAATAAAACATCGTTATTGGAAAACCGATTCACCAGTCAAGTGAAGTTCGAAAATTCCATTATGGATAATGAAGTAATATTGGAATTCTCCGTAATATTTTTTTTAATCTATAAGTTCTGAATAGCTTGGATTTTTCTCGATAATTTGAGGTTAGTAAAAGTACTTAAAAAGTTTTCATTGAACTTATACCAACTCATTCTATTTGCAACAATATACAGTATAAGCATTGTAACAATTTTTTATAGCGACAAGGAAAAATAATTACATTGCAGAAATTAAAATTATGATTAAGTCAATGAAAATTTTATGATAAAATATTTTTGAATAATATAAACTTGTTTAGTTAAAAATATTGCAATATAAACTATACTAAAATATGAAAATTTAATTCAAATTTAACATAATTACAAAAAGATTTTTATTCGCGAAATACAAACACAATTTATTTCCTTCTAAACCTTAACCGAGCAACGATTCTCAAAACCCACTCGTATCCCGTTTTTCTTTGGGCACCCGAGCACACCCTAATATATACTAAAATGCGTTCACGGTTGATCAGTTATGACTGATTGCCGATTCGGGATTTCGAGTCGCAACTACAGTCTCCGCCGTATTTGAAGGGAAATGTTCAAATAAAAATTAGTCAAACCATTTTCGTGAAAAAGTTTATGGGTATAGCGGAATTTTTTTGAATAAATAAAAAATTTTTAAAGAAGAACATTATTGATAATACTTTTGGATTTAAATTGAAAACTTTAGAAATGTTTGAACCCTAACAAGTGTTTCAAATGTAAAATAAACCCGTTTAAATTCAAACACAAACTTTTTTGTTAGCTGCAGTTTTCAAATTCACCTTTGTTCAACAGCAGACAGTAACTGCTATTCTTAGAACTCGTGGCAAATTGTGACTTCTTTAAAAACAGCCTCGACGTCTCGCTCCGCCGACAGTTTAAACTCCGATAAAAGCATCCCGCTGAATAATAGATAGGGCGCGAGCTTTTAAAAAGCCGCTTCTGCTGCAACTTTTCCCGCGTCATTTCATCTATTCCGTGCGCCTAGACATTATTAAAGAACCCGCGTACAAGCCCGTTCACAGCAAAATACAAACTAGCGGAAACGTCATTAAGACTGACAGGTCTCGCACTCCGACCGCTAACTTCGTTGGCCGCCTGAAGTTGGCCAGAGCGTCGAATGCGCAACTCGAGAAATCTGCAAATGGCCTTTCTCTCTGTAACTAGTTTTCTCTCGGGAAATTGGTAAAACTTAATTTACCTAATTCGCGCCGCTGGAGGCCCAGAAGGGCGCTTTTGGCTTTAAGCTCGCTTCGTTGATGCGCAGCTTTAGCGGCGCTATGTTTAACGCGACGATCGAGAAAGACGAGTAGATCCCGAAAAGAAGTTTGTTACCGTGACTTGCGGCTGTGATATTATATTCGATGACCCGCGGGAAATCTTGTTTTATAGCGTTGAGATATGTCGGTCGTTTTCGTGCGTGGGTGTACCACGCGTGTAAAGATAATATGGTAGGATTTTCGAAGCGCATACTAGAGTGGATTACAAGTTTGCTGTGCGTAATTTTCTAAGTGAAATAATCTTGGTCGTTGGAAAATATTATATTTATTCGGGCACAAAAGCGATTTGCGATTTTTACTTGATGAAATTAATAATATTATATATCGATTTGGTAATCTATGTTAATATAAAAGGCCTGCATTGATAATAATGTAATTTTAAATAATAATAGAAAATGTAATTGTAAAACCAACCCACATTTTCTAGTATCAAAGAAAATAATTTTAGAATTTGATACTATTATTTACTGAGCATAAAATAGTCTGTTTTTGTCAATTAGACTGGAAACTCCAGCAATCGTTATTAATGTAGTATGTCATCTGTTGACTAACAATCGTAATATTTGAGGTTCTAACGAATGTGTAGAATCGTTTTGAGGTTCATCAATGTTAGTGTGTTTGTTTTCCGTCTCTATTTGCGTACACGTTCTAAATCGACTGAGTGCACATAGCTTCAATATGCTAAAAATTGTAAGCTTTTATATGTACAATAGTACCTTTCTTTTTCGATCGAAACCACAAATCATGTATTTTGTATAATTAAGATTTATAAATGTTCTATTATATTAAAAAAACAGACAACTCAAAATATAAATATTAATTGTGACATGTAATGAAAAGAGAAAAATAGAATACTATATAATCAAACATTACTTAATAATTCATTGTATGTGCACTACGTTCAATCATAATTAATGTAACATCAAAACCGTTTCGCGAAGATTAACGATAAGCCACACAAAAAAGCTACCTCGTTATCGTCGACGAAATTTTCCCTTGGCTTCGGCAATGCGCTCCACCAGTGCAGGCAACCCTCCAAGCAATTTACAATATTTTTGCGTTAACCTAGCCGCTGACCTAAAATTACTACGAAGTCTCCATTTCCGTGAGCGAGGCCGGATGAAAAGAGTCTCGGTAAGTGTAAAGGCGATAGATGGTAGATGTTTTGTCAGACCAGAAGGAGCTCGATGTGCGCGGCAAAGAAAGCGAAGAAGAAAATATAGAAGAAGAAAAGCAAGGGAGGCGAGTGAGACAGAAAGTTGGGCGAAGACTCTCGATGTTTTTACAAGTAACAAGATTATCGACGACGAGCTATCTTCTTCTCGACGAGCGCGCCGAACTTTCCAAGACGATCGTCCTCTTTCTTTCTTGCGATTGATATATTTTTTATGATCCTCTACGCGCGGAAAATTCAGGCTTATTTTCTCTTTACAGTCGTCCAATATTCTTCGTAATATAAAAGATTCGCTTATAATAAAGGAAGACATTTTGTTTGAAAGTAGGTAAAGTGAAGAGTTGATAATGTTTGTACTAATCGTAATTTTTTTTATTAAAGTTGATATGTCAAAATTTATGAATAACAAAAATATGCTGAGTCATTATATAAAGTCTAAGTAAATAAACAACTACATTATACACATTGTTATTTTCCCTATAAAAATATAAGAACTTTTAAGGAATATTTCATTGAATAAATAACTAGTATTGACTAAACGTTACTGGATAAGGAAAGTTTCATTAGCGCATAAATAATAATATCTCTGCCATATTAGTTCGTAACTTTAGTAACGTATGCTTTTCCGATTTACCGGTCAACTCAGATTATGCTAACGAGCAAATAATCCGATTAAGATATTAGTAACGGTAGAAGCATCTGAGTTCAATCGGTAGCCAATTCTCTCTCCTCTCCTCTTCTCTATCTTCCTCATCCTTTTAAGCTTCATATATAGCTGATGTGAATTAATTTACTGCGTCTTATTTTTTCATTTACTTGTTTATTTATTTTGTCAAAACATATTTTATGTGAGTAATGTAAAAATAACTGCAATATATTAAAATTTATTTTACCTTAATAATGGTCATATAAAGTCACTTGAATAAACAAAAAACAAAACATTTTGCAATTACAGCATTAAACGCGAAAACTGTGCAAGATAGTCTGGCTCATTATAAAAAAATTAGCCTCTCGTAATTTCTGAAGAAGTGTAAATACAACGGAAAGAAAAATAAAGCGATGATAATGGCCCAGTTATCGTCGCTCTTATGCTAATTTTTGTATAATTACCAGGCTCGGCAAAAAGGCTGTTATTTAAGCTCGCAGTGCGACCTAACGCGCTTTGGCGAATATCACAAGAGCACAACGTGCACTAACGACATTAGCCGCGGTGATTTTCAGATTTTCACGCTATACGAGAGAGACAGAGAGAGAGAGAGAGAGAGAGCAATGCGAGCCGCTGCTGGCTCCCTCGTTAACCCCCTGGGGCTCTAATTGAAACGAGCATTTTATCGAATACTAAAATCGAGCCGATTGCGCCGAGCGAAAAGCCTCGGCCTGTAATTCTTGTAAATTTGCGATTCTGCGTGGCAAAATCAGCAGAGCTGGAAAGCACGCAGCTGATTTTAAAAGAACGCCTGCGCTCACCAGAGACTTTATTTATTTTGGAATCCCCTGACCCGACGCATAATTGTCGCTGTGTCATTAGGTGTATGTGTAGGTGCGGCAGGCTGCGTTCGAACCAATAATTTTCGAGGCAAACGACCTTTTTATCCCGCGAAATTGGCATGAAGGTTTCTCGTTTAATTAAAATGTTCGCAACGCAATCTCTTTAATGGGGTAGTGTTTTCGATGCAGTTTTATTAAATTGTCTTTTTGAACGTTTTTTTCTTTTAATTTTATTTCTCGGTGACTTAAGATAAGTTTGTTATTCACGTCTTATAACTGGTCTACAAATATTCTATAGTTTAATTATACTGACATTTTTACTGACATGACGAGTAACATTATATTAAAATAATAATTAATATTTAGGAGTTACCAAGGAAATTGTTGTAGAGACAATTTTCATTCAGTGTGGATCTTTATATCTCAAAAATAATTATCTAAATATAATCACTATGTAATACTGTATTATTAAAAGGAATGTAAAAAATATTCTATACAAATTAATTTGCTTTACAAACTATATTTTTTCTACAGTAAAAAAATGATTTAATGAATAGATTTCATAACATGAGCAAAAATGACATAAGAAATATAGAATATAAATTAATATGATTCAAATTGAGCTTTATCTTGATAGTATCGTGATATTTTAAAAAGTCTTCAATCTGTAGCGCATCTGAAAATAATAAAAAACAATATCATTTTTAATGTTTAAATTTTTGGTATAGCTTTCATTTATTATTATTTTTGTTTAAGTTCAAAGAAACAGAATCAAAAGTTTTTGCTTAATGATATTTTAAATATAAGTATTTATTTTAAAAAATATTTAAAAAGTTGCTACTTTATAAGAAATTTATTCTTAATTTTCTAAAATAAAAAAATTATTTTTTGATAAGAAATTAATTTTGTCTTTCTGTCAATTAGACAAATTCATCTTTTTATAATAGTTTTTTAAAATATTTTTCCATGTTTTTTTAATGTTACAAATCTTTTTAAAAAACTTAGTATTGATAAGAGAAAAACGAACAGAGTCTGTGAGAGTACTTGTTCTCGCGAAATACGTGACTAAATAAGACAACAATAAAAAATTACTTCTACGGTAACTCTAATGCTAATCCTAACAATTGTTGTTTTCTTCATTCTGCATAGATAAATCCATGCCAAAAACGAAATCATGACGTGGACATTAAAAACTTTTATTAAGCATATTCGTCGAAGAAGAATGTTGGATTTCCGTATTTTTGAAACCAAAAAAGACGATCATTTATCCAAGTACTACTACTAAGCATACTACTATAATCATAATAAATACTTTTTAAAGATAATTTGCATATCTAATGAGTTAATCGTGAATTCAAGAATGAATTGTATTTTTACACTTTTCATAGATTTGTTCGATAGAAAATATATATATGTATAAAAACTTACTTTACTCCTTCTACTACTGGAAGACCAGAATGAGAGTCTAATACACATTTATAGTCCTTACAACGTGTACTTTCTTTCCTAGCTTTTGCTGCTACCACTTCACATTCCTCCATGGTCCATTTGGGAGCGTGATCTATACCTAAAATAATTATAAAAAATATAGTATATATATTAAAAAATTTTAATTTAAAATTGGTTAAATGTTTCTGCTATGTTCATTAATTTTTAGTTTATCATAAAAAACGTTATAAATATACTTTAATCAAAATTTTTTGTAATTTAAATTTGAATAATATAGTAAAATATTAATAACAAACCACGAGGATTAACATCTTCACCCAGAACACAAACTACAAGCACCAATGTAATAAAAAGAACTGCGAATTTCATCTTGAATCTGTTGTGACAGCTTTGCCTTCGGATTCGCTTCTGACCACTATTACTAAAATCTCGATATTTATATACATCTGAGATGCTTGCTTTTCCAAGGCAAACTTCCCAACTTGAAGATAAGATTACCTTGTCGCTGAATGTGATGACGCATAAACTAATATTCGGCTAAAACTAATAATTTTTGCCATTTAAATCTAAATTTTATTATTTAATATCTATTTAATTATTCCAAGTGTTGCAATAGTTTTAACATTTAAATTTAATAAACTATTACATATATAAATAAGTTGATTGGTTTATTTATTACTAAAACATAATATTAATTATTTAGTTAAGAGAAAAGTAAAGAAGTAAATTATAAGTTTTTTATAAATCAAATTGTTGATTCTGTTCTAAATAATTCAATAGAAAAAAAAACTTCTCCATACTACTACATGCTTATTTCAAATTAATAACATACGATATGTAGAATTTTTATTTTTACTTTGTTGATGAATAAAAAATATGATTATTAAAATATAAATACAGCTAAATTATACTGACATTTTTATACTAAAGTAATAATAAACATGTAGGAAGTTTCAAGAAAATTTGTTGTTGTCACGAAAATTTTATTATTAAATGTGGGTCTTTGTATTTTAAAAAATATTTATCTAAATATAAATGCTGTGTAATAACGTATTATTAAAAGGAATACAAAAAATAATTTATACAAATTAGTTTGCCATAAAAATTATATTTTTTTCTACAGTAAAAAAATGATTTGTTGAATAGATTTTATAACATGAGAACGATTTATACAAGAAATGAAAAATAGTAGTTAATGTGGTCCAAATCGAGGTTTATCTTGTTAATAATACTTGATCTTTTAGAAAATCTTCAATCAGTAGTACATCTGAAAATAAAAAAATAAAAAAACAATATTATTATTAGTTTTTTAATTATTGATTTAGTTTTAGTTTTCATCCTTTTAAATGAACAGAATAGAAAGTTTTTATTTAATGACATTTTAAATCTAAGTATTTATTTAGAAAATTATTTAAAACGTTGCTATTCCATAAGAAATTTTTGTTGTTGTTTTTCTAAATTATAAAAAAAAGTATTTTTTGACACATCGCCCGTCTACATAGAGTAAAAAAATGAAAATAAATTTAGGGTGAATATGTACAAATATTGGAAATATATAAAATTAAAATTCTAATGTACTTAGTCCTGAGAAATAAGTTACTAGTTGTATTTGGTCTAATTTAATAATTATATTTTTGTAGCTCAATTTCAAATAAGCATAACTTTAGTTCTAATTGTTAATTCTTTATTCTGAACACGGCGAATTGAAGTTTCTCTTTACTTGATTTCTCTACTTTGATTTAAGTAATTGGAAATTTATTATCTAGACTAAATTAGATAAATTTCAAGGAGAAGCTCTTTTTTCAAGTTTTACTTAAAATAAGACTACAAATGTCCGTAATTTAAGTTTTCCGAAAGGTTAGACTGTATGGCTGCTGCTTTGCTCATTCTTTGATACTAAAAAACATATCCTAAAGTTTCATTAAAATCTCAGATTCGAAGATGTAACTCTCCTTTTTAAAGACTTCTTTAAGATTATTACATATCTAATCGATTAAGCCTGAATTCAAGAATTAATTTTACTTTTAGAAGTTTCATGAAAATGTTTAAGTATATTCTTCTGCTTAAATCAATGTGAACTCTTTCTCAATATAGATTCGTTAAATAGAAAATATTAAATATTTAAAATCTTACGTTTCTCCTGTTATTACTAGACGACCAGAATGGTCTGGAAGACATTTAAAGCCTGTACAGTGTTTACTTTCTTGCGAAGCTTTCGCCGCTACCGCTTCACACTCTTCCATGGTCCACCCGGGGGCATGATCTATACCTAAAATAATTATATGCATTTGTATGTATAAATGTAAAATAGTTTAAGTATTTCCATTAGATTATTAATTTTTAGTAAAACAAATAATGCAATATGAAAAAAATTTACTATTGTTTAAATTGAATAATATATTAAAATATTAACAACAAACCATGAGGATTTACATCTTCACCCAGAACACAAACTGCAAGCACCAATGTAACAAAAAGAACCGCGAATTTCATCTTGAATCTGTTGTGAATGCTTCGCCTTCAGATTCGCTTCTGATCACTATTACTGAAATCTCGATATTTATATACATCTGAGATGCTTGCTTTTCTAAAGCAAACTTCCCGACTTGAAGATAAGATTACCTTGTCTCTGAGTGTGATGACGCATAACCTAATATTCGGCTAAAACTAATAATTTTTGCCATTTAAATCTAAATTTTATTATCTAATAACTGTTCATTATTCGAAGGGTTGCAACAGTTTTAACATTTGAATTTAATGAATAATTAGATATATGAATAAACTTATGAGATTGTTTATAACTAAAACATAATATTAATTATTAAGTTAAGAGAAAAGTAAAGAAGTAAATTGTAGAAGACCTTTATAAATCAAATTGCTGATGCTGTTCTAAATAATTCGATCGAAAAATTTTCGTCAAACCATTGCATTGCGCGGCGTATACTTTGTAATCTATATATGCTTATTTCAAATAACATAAGATATATAGAATCTTTACATTATTTTTTTGTAAATAAAAAATATGATGGATAAAATACTTAGCCGCTTATTTATAAAAACATAATTTTGTATTCAAGTCATTTATTGTTGTAATATTTATTATAGTTATTTTATATTATCTTTTTATGTGTTCCAAAATTAGTTGAATTAAAATAAAACATAAAAGGCAAAGAACCTTGCGGTATAGATTTTTGATTTTCAAGGTCAAGTGAAAGGAAGAGATAGAAATCTATGAAAAATATTAAGTAAGTTTTTCTGGTACACTGCTATAGTCAAATTTTTGTTATGGTTCAAGTGCTTACATTTACACTTTTGACTGAACGATTTTTTAGCACACCCCGGCTTTAAGTGACGACTTTATTATCTTTATTATTATATTAAATTATTATCAATCATCCAAGAATAAAGTAACTGCTGGATTTTCCAGATTTTCCGCTCTGCGCAAGCGCGACGGCACAAATCCTCACCGAGAGCTCAGACCAAAATAACCCCGTCGTATATGCGCGGTCCGTTTTTTTCTCAGGTAAATGAAGCACCATTTTATTCCGGATATCGAGAAAAATATCCCCTTTTATCAGGGTGTATTAAAAAATCGTAAATTGTACGCAAGATATGAAACAGGTTATGTGTCATATGTTGCGCCGCCCTCATGTCGCTGAAGTCACGCGTAAGAAAGCCTATAACCTGTTTTATTCCCTCGATACATATTATACTATTATACGAAATTATAATTTAAAAATTTTGTAAAAATTTTCGTTTTGACAGTCTGTGATCGCTTGACTGAGTAGGTTGGTAATTTTTACCAGCTACCTCGTAATTTTTACTATCTTCGGTTTCTCAGTGCAGAAAAAAATTTTTTCTAACTGATCTAATTAATAATTACAACATAATTTTTGGACTTCCATAGAGAGTAATATTCCCTAGAGATGTGTGCTCAACCCTTTCAAATCTTGTTGTTTTTATAATAATTTATTCTTTTTTAGCCGAAGCTACTTTTACTCGGAAATACCGATCATAAATAATATGCTAATGCCATTCTAAAATTACGTCTTCTTAAATATGTATGTCATTACCATTCTGCAATAATATATTAAAATTGTTTACCTGTTTGGAGGATTTTGTATGTAAATATGTTCTAAAAATTGAGAATTCGATTATGTATTCAATAATAGAATTAACTGATACAGGAAAAATAAAAGAAACAAACATTTTATAAAAACAACTTCTGCCTCTCTTATGACAGAAACAATCAGTCCTCTGCTGCATCAGCCCTCTAAAATTTCCCATGGCAATCGCTCTCCCCAAAAATGTCTCCTAGAAACAATCCGCATCTCCCAGCTACCATCCTGGGACAGGCATCGTTGCTCTGCGGAATCCCGCTCGATTTGATTTATCCGCTTCGCGCTTGTACAGTCGCCGGGCGCGCATTTCGCAACTCGATTAAAGTTATATACCCATCGAGCATATACGCAGGCAGCCGGCAGACGCTCGGAGAGAGAAAGAGAGATGCGAGGGAGCCACCTTGCTCTCGGTCTCTCGCGGGCGCTAAGTGTAATATATAATGGATTTTTAGCCGGATGCTGCGAGCTGTCCATACATCATGCTGGCCTACACTTCCGTCGTGCCTTGGCCTTCTACCCTCTCGCGCGCTCTGATTTATTTTGCCGAGGCACGCGCCCGTACGGCTCTACGGACTCTCTCTCCCGCGGCGCGTGCGTGCACGTACCTACGTACGCTACATCCATGTGCGTTTAATGTATTTCCGTTCTCTCTCTCCCTCTCTTTTTTTTCCTCTGTGTATTATATCGTCGATGCGTGCATTTTAGTTTAATTTCGTGCGGAGCTCCGTACGGCTGCTTATGGAGCGAGCGAATTTATCTTCACATCTTTTTAGGAGGATTGAAAAAGTTAATCACTCGGGTGAGAAATGAAACGTAATTTGCGTATTGGATAGATACTATTAGTTTTGAACTTTTTACGGTTTAATAGTATGAGGAAAATATCGATATTTTTTATGAAATATAGAAAATAAATCTACTTCTCAACACTCAAGTTTTTTTATAGTTGGCGGATTTATGTTATATTTATTCCATTGAAACGTCACAATTTATTCATGAATTGTTGGTTACATAACTAAAAACTTAGAATCTCATTTCATTTCTCTATTTTACCTAGATTAAAGTGTTTTTTATAACTACATTTAAAAATATTTTATACACTGCTAGTAAATTGATTAAAATAGGTTAATATAGTTGCTAGTATCATCTCTGAAAAGAATTGCGTTTCAAACAACCGTGTTTGTATTTGTTTCTTACAAAGAAACTTACCGTTTAAACGAATCTCTTAGTCATTGTTAATTAATACCTTTTGCTGCAGCCAAAATTCAATAAACTCTCGCTCTCTCAAACAAATCTACACCAAGAAACAGGCGAACAAAACAAGCGAGAAAGTATACAAGACTCACTATATACACACACGCAAGGAAGAATTTTCCCTTAGAGTTTGTGCGACATCTCGGCGTGAAATCCCAGACGAAGAAGCTCCGAGCGCAATGGAATCGCGCGCAGGAAATCTCCAACCGGAGAGGAAAGAGATTCGACGGGCGAGCGGGAAAATGAAGGAAAAAGGGACGGCAGCAGAGGGAAGAAAGAAAGCGCGCGGAGAAATCGGAGGCAGGACTCGCGGGGTGTCGCTATTTTTCATTAACCGCCCGATGGAGCCGCGTGTGCCCCACCCCCCTTCCTCCTTTCGTGTTTTATTTCGGTCCTTCCACCGCTTTTCGTCTATATTTTCCTTTCATTCCTGCGCGCACCCTTTTCTTGCGTTTTTCTTTTGCCGCGCTTCGAGTGTCGCGCGCGTGAATTCGGCCTGCTCTAGCAGGTAGCTTTTGTCGGCAGCTGGGTTCTTGAAGACGTTTTTGTGCTTTCATCTGGAAGCGTTTTCTTTTTTTTTTTTTATCGAGCATTGCGCGACGATGAAAGTGGAAAACTCCTGCAAGGTCGAGCAGATGAAGATTTTGAATTTTGAAACATAATGTGCAGCAAGAGTAGAATAATATTGTTATTTGATTGATTTATCTCAGTTTTCTTTTAGTTAAATATCTGACTCTAGAAGTTCATGCAACACTAATGCATATTATTGATGTATGTCTAGATTATCGTACAAATAATACATTTATGAATAAAAAATTTTTTGTTTTAATTTTGAATATTTTATAAAACATTTAAAAATCAATGCTTTTTCTGTTTCAGGTAAGTTTTTTCTGACCAGCTGTGGTTAACTGTGTAAGCACAATTTGTAAGTTGTCATGAATAAATTATAATATATTTTCTTATTATGACACTAATGTACTATTCTAAACTATCATTGTGAAATTATAATAATTTCTTCAATTATTTTAATATTTGTTTCTGTCAACTGTTTAAGAAACTGCAATTCACGAAATGGCAGTAGTTTATGAGAAAAACCATTTTATCGGGTCCTAAAACAGACCAACTGAAACAACCTTGTTTCTAGACTGTTTTTCAATTAAATTGATATGAAATGCTTAGGGAATAAAATTAAACTCTACGAGCGAATAAAGAATCAAAACAGTTTTCGCATTCTTCTTCTAAACACATGTTTGAACGATTCCGCCACGCTTTCGACTTGTGATCTTCGGCATGAATCACGTGATCTCTATGAACGATGCTCAAAAAGCTTTATGACACTGTTCGCGTTCCGTGAACGGAGTACACCACCTACTAACAATGAAAGCTTCAAGCACACCCCATATATATCGAATATTCAATAAAAACTCTCGACTCTTGTACTGCGTCGAAGCAGTCTGATTCAACAACTCTATAGGAATTCGTCGATTTTTTTACGCGTCTGTGATACTATTTTTTTTTAATTCTTCCCAATATTCCTTTTTCTTTGTGTCTAGTGGAGCGCGATATTTACTGTATCGCGAAAGGCGGATGATATTTAATATTCCATTCAAAAGCGGCTATTCTGCGAGGTATTATTGAAAGTTTAGTAATTTCTCGGGGAAGCTTTGTGCTCTGTACGAATGCTACATCGTTTGTGTACGTGCGAGGTGAATGGATACATCACGAACGCGCTCAGTTTGTCGATTATTGAACATGAAGACGAAATACCGTTTCTTTATGAAAAATTCCTCTTACAGCACCTACAATACTGTGGAATTTCCGTATCAAAAAATCGAAACTATCAAAACAGCTTTATCGCATTGTACTAAATTATCGAATTGTGAACATTTTCAAAAGTAGTTGAAACGTTTGATTTTGTTATTGTATCCGTAAGCCGGATCAAAAAGAGGTAATTTTTATTCAATAACATTGTATTTGCAAATTTTATTAATTATACAATAAATTATTTATTGATAGATAATATTACAATTTAGTTAAATATAATAAAAATATTTTATGAGTACATAAACTTGCACTTTCGATTGGCACCGTAAATTAATTAAGAGGAAATTAGCTTTCAATTTTTTTATTCTATTTATCTGAACCTCCCCCCCCCCCCCCCCCC
>UELX01001434.1:0-44259 GCA_900480035.1 Eupelmus urozonus | reverse complement strand
TCGCCGACCCTCGTGCACGGCAATCACACGTGGCTGTGAAACTTTACGCCCTTGTTACGAAAAATACTATTATTTTTTCTGCATATATTAATATTTATATTATAGTTACATTTTTTCAATAGTTTATATAAACATTATTTTAAAAGAGTATGTATAACTCATTTTTCTGTGTTTATCTTACACGGAAAACATCAAGTTTATCAACCTACACTTTTCCGAGCATATTAAAAATTTTAACATTTCCACGATACATTTAATTTCTGACAAAGCACTTTTAACAAACTAATTTTATTATCTTTGACGTTTACATCGTTTAAAATTAAAAGATTTTTTTTTTAAATTATAGTAATGGATAAAAAAAATATAAATTCGTGTTAAATAAAATAAGTTTATTAACTTTTTCTCATAGAAATTCATATTTTTCTCAGTTTATATTGAAGTTTTAATAAGAATCTATAATATTTTTTTATATAAAAAATTAAAATAAAAATTAGGTTTCTTGATATTTTTGATGCAACAGGGTTTCATACTGTTTTAATAAATGTAATTAACATGTTTTGGCAGGTTATTTTATAAAAAATTATTTATTATTTTTGATTGCACAAGACAAATATTTTAGTCCACATTATAAATTGAAAAAATAATGTCACTTATCGTGTCTAAAAATAACGAAAAAGTTTCATTATTGCCACACAGTCATTGCTAAAATTATTTCTCCCCTTATGTGCTTCTCAAGGAGGAAAAGTCTCTAGAATCAACGAAAGATCAAGGTCTTTAAAACATTATGGCGCATTAGCGGTGGTTTCGAATGTCTCTGACTTTTTTCACCGATGACAACCAAAAAGTTTACGCAATAACGCTCACCAGCGACGCTTTTATAAAAAAAAAAAAAAGATACAGCTTTAGTAAGAGCTTAAACAATCAATTCTATAATTAATTCATGAACAGATCAGTCAGTCATAAAAAGACGAGTCTGTATTCTTAATCTTAAAGTAGCATTGTCGAATAAGATCACAGAAGGAGCGATGCTACTGGATTTATTTGAATCGAGTATTTTAAAACAGGCTTTAAAAAATTGTGTAAGTAGTAAATTAAATAATAAAAAATAATATTTATTGTACTTTTGTATATGATTTATGCAAAGATTGAAGAGAAAAGTGATTACTGACATTCATTGTTCACTATTCAGAAAAAATAATAATGTAATTGTACGTACAGACTTCATACATAAATATAATGATTTGTGTTATTCGCCTTTACAATTAATATTGATATGTTTAGTACTAATCACCTACAATTAAATGTGTATCGTGCACATAATTATACAAAATTAGTCCTAGTTCTCTGTAATTACTTTTCACCAAACATTTCCAAAGTCATCAATAAATCATTCTAATGACATTTGTAGTTAGTCCAAACGTTTGTGATATCGATTTGAATGTTATTAAAAGCTGATATGACATTGATATGATGTACATATTACCCTAAGTCTCTTTAAATAAAAAATAATTTAACCAAGTATTTAAAACGTCAAGAAATCGCTCAAGAATCACCGAAATTTTCACCATACTAACTCACACATAACCCAAAACTTTACCTCGCTACATTACCCAAACTCAAAGCGACATCCAAAACCAGCTGAAAAACGGCGCTCCCGAAGAGCTTACCCCGCTAATGCGCCGTATAATCGCCTTTTTAATCCGCGCTTCGCTAAATTTCCATGCTCCTCCGGCCTGCCAGCGGCGCGCGTAAGCTGCTAATCGGATATCAGCAAACTCAGTCTAATCCAGTCAGTTTTACGGTCGTCACGTTCGCGCGGCCACCCGGCCAGCAAGTCGAATAACCGATTAATCGTCCGCGCCTCCCCGCAATAACAGGAAACGCCGTCTCCCAGCCATCTTGCATATTCAATCGGCCGGGGCGCGTCTTGGAACTAAAAGCTTTCGCTCCCAGCGCGACTGAGAAATTCAACGACGCTCTCTCCCAAGGCGAGCAATCGGCCCCGAAAACCCTTATCCCGCGGCCCCGCTCGTTTATCTGGAAAACAACCCTTCTCTAGCTGACCAGCCAGAGGGAGGGAGTAGGTCACACCCTCCTCCCTCATCGGACATTCAGGCCGCGCGCGATCGGCTCGCGCCAATTGAATCGCCCTACACATAGCGAGTGAGAGAGAGAGAGCGAGAGAGTGCGACGTCATCATCCCTTATTCCCTAGCTCTGGCGCGTCGCGCGTGACAATGGAACAGAAGGCCGGAAGCCGCAGCAGCGGGCTGGGGTGAGGGGGGGATGTTTCGTTTGGATTATGGAGATTTATGGAAATTCCGGACAAACAAAGCCGCGCAGGTGGAGAGCAGCCCTCCCTCCTCTGGCTGTCTCTCTCTCTCTTTAGGGAGAGAGCTTTACGACGCCGGGGCTGCTGCGATACCTGTATTTACATCGGCCGGCGCGCGTTACGTGATGGATGTAAGGAATCGGCTAGTTAAGGGGATGCGCGACGGGACGTTTTGCCGCTGATGATGTTGATGGAGCGGATTTGCGAGCTTTTTCTCGAGTCTTTCTGAAAGCAGAGTGGGCGGTTTGTGCTGGAAGGGAAATTGGGGGTGGAGGGGAGGGGAGGCTTGATCTGGGGTTGGTATTGATAAAATGGATCTCGTAAGCGGGTTGGAACACGTGTTTGAGCGGTGTTAATCGAATGCTTAATATGAGCTTGTCGAGCGAGTGACAAATTATTTTTGAATTTTTAATGCTTAGTTTTATACATTTGAAAATCTTTATTGCTTTTTAATACTTGCTGAATAGAAAGTAGTAGTAGTTTGAAAGAAAGTAATAAAATTTAATGTCTAGTTTTTGCCTTTACTTTATACACAGTCAGTTTTTTTGTAGATAACTGTCCGACTGAATAATCTAACGTTTCTGTTGCTCAAAAATAACGAGTTGATTCGTTATTATTGAGTATAGATTCGCAAGTTAATTTGTAAGAGCAGCTTTCTTTTAAATTTAAAATTAGCCCCCACCCTGGGCGAACCTTCGATTTAGCGCTGAGGTCGAAATAAAGTATGCTTTTTTTTGCGGTTCCATTGATTTTCAACAAAAACGTATCAGTTTTCTCGAGACGAAAAAAACGGCCGTAAAAAGAGCGCACGTGCACTTTACAAGGGTGGGCTATTTTGAATTCTACCGTACCGTATAAAATAGATGTAAAACGATACTCCACACTGACTTTCGTTAGAATATTTAAGCGCGCCTTGGCGGAAACCAAATCATTAAACAACTTTCACAAAAAAAGCACAACAATAATTATTTCAACAAAAATAAAAACTAAATTCAAACCCAACTATAACCATCCCACTCCCAAAACTCAAAACACACCCTTCCACCAAACAATAAAAAAAAACCAGAGAAAAACTCGAGAGCCACGATCCCTAAATTCATGGCCAATGATCGCGGACACCTCCGCATTAGCATAGTCCCCCTCCCAAAAATACAGCCGTAAATTACCGGTCCCCGCGAGCGTCAGGGCATGCAAAATACGCGTGCCTCTGACACGTACACAGAGAAAGCGAGAGAGAGAGGATAGCTGTGGGAGAGCAGAGCACAGGGCCATCCGGCAATAAAGTAGCCCGCGTGTCACGGGCATCGCGCGAGGACGCACGGCATATCCCGATGGCGCGCGCGAGCTAGCCGAGCGGTCGATCGATGCGCGCGCTCTCACGAATCGGTCTCTATGCAAGTGGAATGCTCCCTGTACGGAAAAAAGGGCAGGTTAAAGGGTGCGGGGAGATAAAAAGTTGAGGGCTTCGGAGGTAGTTACGGTTTGGCCGTAAAGTTGAGAGATTGCGAAATCGGAATGCCGCCGGCTGATGGAAAGCCGGGGTGGTTGAATTTAATTCGGATTGATGTTAAGGTATTGTTTGGAGGCGAGCTTAGAGCGCGGAGAATAAAAGGAAGTGCGCCGGTGCAATAAATACAAATGCGAAAGTTATCGGTACTGCTGGGAATCGATTGTCGGCCAGCGACGATTGAAAATAGCTTCGAAAAATCGATGGCAAGACCGAATGGTCTTTTTTTATATCGGCTCGCTCTTTTTTTAGACTCGCGGGTCTTTTACGTTTCAAATAGCTTCAAGCAGACCATTTGCCGGAAGGGCAATCAGGAGTTAAAAAAAGAAGTTATTTCCAGGAGCGCGTCACAGCTCCAACGAGCTCGCTCTCTCGGTTTTTAAACATCATCCCCAATTTGCATCGCAACAACAGGCCCGATGTTATCGGCCCCCTCTTGTCGCGATATCTGACGTCAGAGTCGGCAATTTCGGATCTCTCGGCCTCGGGCAAACGCGCGGAAAAAGCGGAAATCTAAATTATTAAGGGAGAAAAAAAAGAGTAATAATTCAGCGCTCTTATCGGCAGTGTGAAAGATGAGAAAATGGCCGTTAAAATCGTTAGTATTAAAAGCCCGGCCGTGACGCTGTTTCATGCAGGTACGTGAGCGCGGAAAAAAATGGGGGAGGAAGAAAGAAAATTATCGGCGCTAAAACTTTTCAGCATAAACGTGAGCGGGGCGCAAAATGAGCTTTTGATTGAGTTTGCGCGAGCTGTCATTTCGAGCAAAAGTCTTGCTGTACTTTTTTTTTTGGTGCTAGCTCGATAATGCGGCATTTGCATGTGTTTAATGGGAAATTCTTGGGGGGAGGCGATGGAAAATTGATATGCCGCTATAATGACGCTTTTGAAAATTAAGAGGCTTGCAGGAATTTGTCTTGCTTTTGCTTGGCGTCGTTTACTAGATTAATTACATTTTTTTATATGGATGAGTGATGCGAATCTTTTTTTTTTTGTTTTAGTAGGATTGGAATTATGTTTTTCTCTTGTGTAATAATAGTAAGGCTGAAAAAATAAACAGATTTATTAATGCGGTAGAATAACTGCAGATTTCGTACAACTAAGATAAATGAATCTTTGTCATCGTTCTCAATCTTACTTATATCTTCCATGTCGAAGTGAAAGTAACTAATGGGTGTCGAACGGGTATACGCATTTGGTCAATCTACCGAAATTTTGATTCATTTCTTAATAATTTGAAAGATTTTGCTCGATTAATAGAGATTCACAAGGGCGTATAACGTGACGCAGGAAAAATATGTTTTTGTCGACATTAATCAAATCATGCGACATCGATCGAACGTTACAATTGTTATTTATTAAGAGAGCTCGTGCACTTTTCATCATCTCAATTAATGTATACTTGGGCTTCATTGTAATTTTGTAAGAACCCATTTAGCTCGCCGCAGCCTTGCCCCGTTATATTTCATTGTCTACCGATCTGAGTAATGAAAATTAATCGTTATGTAACGGAAAACGGACTAAAGTGAGCCACTTACTAAATAAAAATATGTATAATATCCTACGTACTAGTATTAGCGTTCATCTTAATAGTAAATCGATAAAGTAAGCAAGTTTTCTTAAAAGATTAATAAATTCTACTTTTATTTCCTTAGTTACTGGAAAGTACGTTTCAAGAAACTTAATCCAAAACTTCAAGTTAATAAAAATTTATTACACTTTGAATCACTAACAAAAGCAACGCTAATAACTCCAATACATATACTTTCTACAAAAAAACTTTTCACAATCTTTCCTCAAAAAGCATCAAACTCCATTGCAACAATCCAAACTAATCGCACTCGCAGCCCAACCCAAATTAAAATTCTCTCTGATCTAAAAACGTCAAAACTTCAGCTCCTAAAGCAGCGAACGTCGGCGACCTCCGACGGTGGCAGCTCGCTCCTTGCTCGCGATCAGCGGCGCATCGTCCGTAAATAAATTAAAACTTTAATCACCCCTCCGCTCCTGGCATACCTGGCGACAGGCGCGCGATTTCGCCTCCGGTTCATCAGGCGCGCTCTCTCGCGCCTATATAGGTGAAAACGTGACTCGCTGAAATCGGCGCCGCTCGCATCAATCTTAATTACAGCCGTCAAAACTGCAGTCGGAACAATTACGACTCATTTAAAAGCGATTAATCAGAATAATGAGCGCCGAGGTAAAAAATTCATCGCTCGCAGATGTATTTATTTTACGATATCGATCCGGCGTTGCGTAAACGCGCGCGCTTTCATTTATCACTTGGTAAGGGACGTGGGAAAGAGAGAGAGGAAGAAAAAGTGAAGAGCGCGTGTATCGAAGCTATAGTGGAGAGGTGGATGGAGGAGGATCGATGAGTGGCTGTGTGTTGATTAGGGCGACTTTCGCCGGCTGAACAATAATCGCGAGATTCATGAATGTCGATGCGACGTTTTATAGGCGGGTAGATTGAAATTGCGGTCGTTATTGGAAAAGCCGTGAAGATGGCTTGATTGTTTCCTTTATAATTTTCTCTCTTTCGCTCGCTCTTTTTTTTTTAATAAATTTTTAATGCCGCGCCGCGAATTTACGTAATGGATGTATTACATAAAATATGATGCATCGAGATTCATTCGCTCAGATATTAGAGAGAAAAACAACATTTTTCCACGAAGAGGAAACGTTCGACTTCGCGCGAAGCCATGAAGTTTTTCAGATGTAAAAAGTTTAATGTCCGTTTAGAAATAAAAGAATCCGAGTAATAGAATAAGTTGAAGATAGAGGCATACTTAAAATTTTCATGGAATATTCTAGCGTGAATGGCGGGATATTTATTTACGTAATAACACGCTTGTCGATATTATTTTGATAGCGATTTTTTTTTCATTTATACTGAAGACAGTAAAAGTGTGGTTCCATTATTTACAATATTTTTTTATACATTACTTTTATTACTTTCCGATACTACAAATCCTATCTTCTAAAATATGTAGTAAACTCGCCGGTATTAACCTGAAATGTATGTCATATGAAATTTATGTACCCATAAAATGTCGAAAGCTACTACCATATTGAAACTCTGGTACACTGACTATACATCGACATTTAAAAGAAAAATTACACGCGATATTAAAATAAAACCTTTTCAATTTTATTTTGTATATGATTCTTCGCAGTTTGTATTTGGTGAACTAGTAAGTGATTCCAGTGCGAGTATAAACGTTTTTTTTCCATTCCTTTACAGCTAGTTTAGAGCATTTAGGTGTGACACATAATTGTGGTTTTGTGAGCGAATCAACAAAAATAGACGAAGAAAAAATTGAAAAGAAAAATTGCAACATAAAAATGTTACGTTTAAGTGTATTTTATGAGTGGACGTATTAAGTGTAGAATGAACAATTTTATAAATACCACGAAGTTCATAAAACATCCGATTGTCATCAAAGCAATTAATAATATTATATAAAACGAAGGTTACGGAAGTTTAATAGAACCTTGAAAAAAATAAATAAACTAATGTACATCAACGTTATGATATTAAGCCGTTATCCAACATATTAACATTTTAAGTGAAAGAATAATTCCACACGACTTCTTTTTGAAAAATGTTCACATTTATTTAAATAAATAATGCTTTAATAATAACGATTTCGCCGCATCAATTTAAATATTCAACTATCGGAATTATTTACACTAGTAAATTTCACTCTGAAAAGCGCAGAATAAATTCATCTCCCTTTAAAATAAAAATAACGAGGAATTCAATTTTCTGAAATAATAACTAAAAATGTAGAGTTTAGAATGGCACGCAAAAATGAATCTCGAAAAAGCAGAAAAACCCATAGTCCACGTGGAAAAAAGAAGAATTCAACTCCAGAATAAATCATCCCTGAAATATTCTCTCGCAGTGTCGGTTAAAATAGCGAAAAAAAAAAACTGAAAGATAAATAAAGGCTCACGCAGAAAAAACAAAGAGAGCGAGCGCGACTTTTCACTTTCGAAAAATCGGACCAAAATCCCCCGCCTCTCCGTATATCTGCAAAGCAAATGCGGACTCACGCGTATGCGTTTAAGCTCGTCACGCAAAACCAGCTGCGTCAAGCTGTTTTTTGTCGCACTGGAAGCGCGTCTAATAATTCCGTACTTTTCGGGATTTCATTTTCTCGTCGCGCGGCGACTTTTCTCGTTTTTCTTTTCGTTCATCCTTTCACGCGCGGCTTTTCCTATATGAGCTCGCGGTGCGAGCGATGAAAGGATGGATTATGAGGATAGCGCGCAGGTATATAGGCGGCCTGCGCGTTACGATCGCGTTCTTGTTTCATTTTTCCCCGAGATTTTCACGGTGCGTTTTACATTTTATGAAATGTGATTATTTTTAAATGACTTTTTCACGGTAATTAAATATCAGATTAAATTAAATTATTATTTTTTAAATTAAACGTGTTGCGGTATTATAAAAATATACGCATATGCAGCAATAATTGCATAAGCTTTTGCGTGAGTAAACAACAAATGAACAATTTCAGATAAAAAAAGGCGAGTACACAGAAAATTTATTGATATTGATCCAACACTAATATTGAGCAATTACGAAACTTGTGAAGTACTAAATGTAAGCTATTCGAGCGTGTAATAACCAAAACAGTCAATAAACACTTGCAGCCAGCCATTTTGCTTTTCGAATTACTACTCCAACATTGGCTTGATATTACAACGATAACTGCATCAGGCTCACCTCACCAAGTCGTTACCACATTGATACACTGCTAATCCCGTCCCTTTATTAAACTTTCGCATTGCCATCTCCCATTGATTTATCCGACCAATTTCCTCCTCCGGGCACGCACCCTCGTCAATCACAAAAATTAATCAAGAAACACTCCCGTCATTTCTCACCCCTTAAATTTCCATCTCTCCACTCGCCTTCGGCCATCCCACGTGTGTGCCCCAGCGCGCCGTCGCGCGCACATCCGAATAAATACTCGAAAATCGTAAATTCCCGGCGCTCCGTACCGTCTTTCTCCCCGCGCGCTCGCAGCGCCATCTGTCCTTTCCCGGCGCTGCGCTAGCGCTGGAAATTAACGGCAGCGCCCCGGCGAACTTCATCCTCTGGCTCGGTTAACGAGCCGCCGCGAAATTGTTTATTCGCCCGCTTGCTCTGCTGCAGCAGCAGACTGGGTATATATAATCGCAATGGGGAGCTCGCCCCGTAGCCATCGCGATAACTAACGGCCGGGTGTAACGATCTAGCCGCCGAGGTATGTACACGCCGCGCGTGGCTTTCTTGCCTCGTTATACGCTGGGAGCTGGGGCGAAGCTTTCTTTGGGAAATCGATGGGGAGATGCTTTTGCGTTTACGATGGGAGGCGAGGAATTTTAGGTTTTTTTTTGTTCTTTTTTTGAGGTTTAGGGAAACGAGCTGAGAGAGGAGGTTGTAGTGGGTTTTGCGAGTGTAGGGGATGTTTTAACGGTGCTTGGGGGACGTCGATGAAAATTCTGGAGAGTTTATTGAATGGGTGGGTGATACTTTAGAAGTACGTATTGCAGATTTATTTTTAGAGATAATTTTGTCCGTGGGAGTGGAAAAAATTGGATATTTATTAATTTAATACCTATTTGTTTTAAGAGCATTATATGATACAGATATTAGATACGTGCTCATTATTAGTAATGCCTTTTACACCCGTAGTTTGCAACGCATCCATGGATTCTAGACTAAATAGAAAGTTGCTAGATGCGCTGATCATATAACATAGCCCTATTAACTCTCTAATAAGCCCTAATTTAACTTTAAGTTCACTAGACAACAGCTTCATTTAGTCTAAACTAGGATAGCTGGCACAGCAGTTTCATCTCAATATAATTGGAATATAGCTACCATACTAACGATTCTTCAGAGATTAACAGAGAAAAAAAAATAAAACGATTCATTTCATTTTTATTTTGTAAAACTCATAGTTATTATATATTTTTAATGTACTTAATAGATAAAAGTATGAAATAACGCATCTGCTGATATTACTGTAATACTTTAAAATTATTATATATATGAAACAATTATATTTTTTAAATAAATAGAATAAATAATCAATTATAGGTTATTTTTATTGTCGATAGTCAAACTTTATATTTATTAAGTACAAAATCATGACTATTAACAGTATGTACTAATCTGAAAGCGTATAGGTCTAAGAAGCTGTCAATTCATTTAGTGAAACTTGAAATAGAACTTGTTAATGTCCTCTAATACGACGTTTCAGAACTTGCAAAGTTGCGGCAGCCTCGAATTGCTATTGAATTCAAATGATTAATTATACTTGAGCGGGAATGGCGGAACTAGTGCGGATTTGCTAAATTAACCGTTATTTCTCAAGTAAACCGCAAAACTCACAAGTGCCGATAAACTGCTAGCCTAGCTTTGAGCCTTTGTACGAGTGAAACCACGTATTTGTGCATATTTCAGTTGCTCTTAACTTTCGCATTTCTTTGAAAATGCTCTTATTATTTTAGTAGAGAAATAGTCGATAACAATATAAATAACAATATCTATAGATTTGTAACAAAGAATGATTAAGATGACTAATTTAAAAAGTGGCATACAAAGTAGGTTAATACAATTTGGGAGAATCCAGAGGTCAGGCGAACAAAAATACGGAGGACAATAGATATTCGCGAACATTTGCTTTCAAGGGTTTCGGAAAATGTTAATTCCAAAATACAAGTTTAAATTGCCATTGTAAATGTTATTCGCCGTTGCGAACGCGTCCCGACATGGTTTAATAGTCAGGTTATTTCGACAAAACTAGATGCACCGCATTCATGCCTTGCTGTACTCGGCTGTATCTACTGAAACATTTCCCGCTGAAAGGCTCTAAATGATCCACCTAAATCCTCGCAGCAGACAATTTTATAGCCATTATTCCCACTTTTTCCACACTCAACACAAAACAACCACCCAAACCAATTACCATCCACAAATTAACCCGTCTTCCCTCAAAACCTCTCCCTTGGTCGCTCACCTCGCCTCAAAATTAAACCCACACCCACTCTTCCCAGTCAGTCGATCTCCAAAAGCACATTACCTCCTCGTTCAATCGGATCAAGCGCCGATGCCACTATAAAGCTTCCACGAACATCCCCCCCCCCCCTCAAATACCTCTCGCGCAGTCGGGTTACACCCGGGCTCATATTTCGATGCGCGCACGGGCCAGGCATTTCTCCCGGCCGATTGATTAGGGAATAGCGCGCGCGCTCGAGGGGTAGCGTAGTGGGGAGCTTTTGCTCGCTTTGGTGATTAATGCGTCGATTGCTTTCTGCCATTGTACTCGAGCTCTGGCCCCTACCCTCGGCGCTACGGCTCGTTTGTTTATGGGAGAGCTGCATTGATTGCGTTACAGGGCGACGAGGAGGCTGCATCTAGCGGGGAGGCTGCACGTGGGGATTTGTGGGCGCAGTTGGGCGCTTGACTATTGCGCTGCGCGCGTGTTTGGACTGGGAGCGTGGATGTAACGACGCGAGCGTTTCAGGTGTATACGTTGACGGAATTTCACGTGACATCTGGGGATGTATTAATCAGCGTGGGTTGAGGTAAGGCGTGGGTTTGTTTGTTGCCGGCTGGTTTTAGAGTCGGCTTTGGCTGATGGATAAAATGCCAGTCTTCATTTGGGTTTGGAGAGCGCATAGATTGGGTTAGTTTGTTTTTTCGTTGTATTAGGGTGAATTTTAAGGTTGTCACTTGTACGTGGGACTAATGATTAGAGTGAATTGCTTTTGTTTTATTTTGGGATCCGGATAGTACGTGGAAGTTTTATAGAAAAAAATATATTTTTTTGCATTTTGCGGTATAAGCTACGAAATATACTCTGTTTGTAAGAAGACATGACGTTAAGAAAACATATATACTACAAGGATATATAGTTTGAATCAATATCTGTACTTATTGCGTGCTTAATCAATTACTGAAGTTGATGCAAATGCATGACAAGAAATCTTACGCGTGTTCAAGTGGTATCAGAGGCCACTGCTCCGACTACACGTACAAACAGGATATCGCATATTCATATGAATAAATCAATTTCACGCTCACAGATACGTGTGAAGCATCAACAAATAACAATTAATGCTGGCAATAAAAGTTCTCTTTCAAAATAAAAGAAATAAAGTATTCTATGGAAAAAATTCTTGTTTACCAATATTTTACTTGTTCTATGACCAAAATTAAGTTTACAAATAATTTTATTGCCATAAATTGCAAGGTTTAATAAGCTGCTACTAAATTGTACTCAAGACCTATAAACTTAAGGTAAATATTTTAGTAATAGATGTTTCAAATTAAAAAATATCATCAAAATTATTTAGGATATTACTTATATAGAGAAAGTAGAAAAGTATGAGCTTTTACTGGTAAAATAAATACGGATCAATTTTACAGATAACTATAATTTTCTCAAAAGAGTCTTATGAATAATTTTTAAGTTGCAGCCGGTATAAAAAAGCACCATTTCTCAAAATAGTGTGTTTTAATTTTAATTACTACATAATGCATTTATAATATATTGTATTAAAAATATTGTTTTTCATTATCATAAAGTTTTGTCCTTTAAGTAAGAAAAAGTGTTCTCTGCAAGCACTCTGCTAACCTTTATTTGCTCTTTTACAGGAAGTTACGGTTTTTAATAGATGCCAACTTTACCTAAATTGCGAACATGAACTGCGTAGGATATGGCGCATCGAACAAACGACAATGCTGAAGGGAAGATGGGCGCAAAAAGTAATTGGAGTTCCTAACTACCGAACGCTCGTAATTTAAACGCAAGTACTAAACGCTTGCGCTGTAAAAACCATTTTACTCAAAGCTCTTGTCTAAAGTGCGAGTATGTTTCAATGAAAATATTTCTCGTGTATTTTTCGTAACGACTGCTGAGGCTTATAAAACAGTTTTACGCGCGACTTGCCTATGCGCTCGGCGAATATAAATAAAAAAAGCTTTTAATTAGTCGCTGCTTTGGCATATAAAATACGCCCCTACGCATTTTCTGAATAAATAAAAATCAAGAATATTTTTTAATTACTCGTTTTAATCACTGTATGTACTTTAATGCTGAGTCGACAAATAATTATAAATAAATGATTAAAATTTGCATTCTAAAATTCGTATGTAACAACGCAAATACGTCAAAACTTTTAATACCATGGAAAATTCCATGTTTTATTCAAGATAATCGGGAATCTGAATCAAATATTTAACTATTAATCAAGTAGTGCTTCCCAAAAACTTTTATACCTACTCACAATTAATCGCCAAACTTACTCCTTCCAAATTCCAAGCCCACTTCTCACCCAGTAGGAACTTAAAACCATCCCAGGAAAAAACCTATCTTGTAACCGAAAAAACATTAATCATCGCACGGAAAACGAACGAGCGCTCAAAAAACTCTTCATTAAAACAAAAGTAATTGTCAATTTCCCCTCGAATTTCCCTGCCCCTGTCAGCCCCGGCTCGCTTTCCCTCAGCTCCCGTCGACTCAATTTTCGCGCAAAAGACAATAGCACCTCACCAACCCGCAAAAATCCGCTCGTCAAAGCTAAGAGATCAGAATGCGCAGTTTTTTTCGACTATTATTTCTGCCTGAAAAAAAACGCGCCGCTTGTGTAATTGGGATGCAATACCGAACCTTTTTCCCACTGCCAGGGCTCCGCGGGTCAAAGTTTCCATGGCGATGAACCGCAGCGCTGGTATAAACGGAAATAGAGACGGGAAAGTTCCACGCCGAGTTTTGATGAATACGCCAGATCGGCAGTTCGGATGCGTTCGTTTTGGTTTGGATGCTAGGGGGATAGTTGAACTCCACTGATTGGCTGGTTAATCGGCGCTTAATCGGATCCCTTGTGACTTTTTACTTCGACAAGAATCGCCGGCTAAAAAAGTGTAGCTGGCAATTATAGATTTCCATCTGACTTGGCCGGTAAAGAGAAGAAAATACGCGGTTTGCCTTTACACGTGTCGTTTTTACAATAAAATGAATACAACGAAGGTTACGCGCGATCGATCAGCTTGCGGATCTGCTCTGGTCGGCCCCTTTTTTTACTGTTCCGTCGGTTCGCGCACGCTTTAAGGACGCGGATTTCTTCTTTTTTTTTTATTGATAATCAGTGCGACTCTTCTTTTGCATCATTCTTTATTTAGATGAGGCTATTTTCGCCTCGGGCTTTAAATTGTCTCGGCTTCGCTTATTGCGAGACTAAAGATAAATTTTATAACGAGGCTACTTAAAATTTTTAGAATGTTTCAGCTTTTTTGAATACTTTTGTACTTACATTTAATTTTCTTATACTAATGAACATATTGATTCATTGAATATATAAGTTGAATATATAAGTTAATCAACCATTATATATGACTAAAAATCTTTTAAATAAAAGTGACAGAAATGTTCCTAGCAATTTTATTTCAAGAATAAATCTTGAATGCATTAAAACTACAGACTTAAATTACACAATCAATTTTTAATTTATCAACAGTTTTTCAATCACTTGATCAAAATAATTTAAAGCCATAAATAATCCGGTAAATAAAATCATAAAAGCTTAAAAGCATATAATCTCCTTGATCTCAGCGCGAGAAAAAAATGCTCATTCTACCCTGATCAAATGGGCGAATCAGCGACTAGGATTTTTAAAAATCGCGTATAAAGGTAGCAAAGAGAGAGGGAGAGAAAGAAAAAAACATGGGAGCTATTCAAGCGCGTATCCCGGTCTTTCCACTTAACGAGCTGGGAAATCGAGTCGCGTCGCGCGCATAAAGGAACTTGATAGATCAAAGAGCGCGCAAGCAAGCTCGGCAATGCGTCGAAAAACCCATTTTTCGATCTCTTTTAGAAATTTCCGGAGACTTGAATTTTTACGCGTGGTGTGATTTTGTGCCGATACGCGTGCGAGCGGGTATAAGCTTCAGTTAAGTGATTTCTTTTTTTCGTTGTAAATTGTTTAGTGCTGTTCATTATTTTATAGCGGGTTCAGTTGAGAAACGGTTAAGTTGGTTTAATGCGGTACTTTTTTATATGGTCCTTTGAATTACCGGGGAGTTTAAAACGTACTGTTCAAGATTTAATATTATGTGTTGAAGTTTGAAAAATTATTATTTTTTTAAACGCTAGCTAAAGTATATAAAGTTTAATTAACTTTTTTTTTATTTTATGTGCGGAAGTAAGGATTTGATGAGTGATGAAAAACTCACTTGACGTCGAGAATGGCAACGGCTTACCTGAAACAAAAAGAAAAAATAACATTAGAATACAGAAAAAAATGTGACAGAAAAAGTTTGCACATACGATGAAAAATTAATTTTTAAATTAATTTCCAATAAAAAAACAATTTAGAGAAATACAAAGAATAATAATAATAATAATGAAAAAGTGGTTTATTAAATAAATAATTTTTATCCATACGTCCATTTTCAAAATTATTTTTTCATTTATAAACTCGATCCACTCATAAAACTTATGAACTTATATTTTTTTTAAAATCACTTTCAAGTACAATATCATCATTATAAAAAGTTGACACTGATACAAGCCATACAATTCCAGTAGCAGTTTAAAAAAACTGCACATTTCTCAAAATACTCCTGCTTATCATTTAAAAAACTGCAAAATCTTCTCGAAAACAACGCCCCCAGAAAAAAATCAATTCTCGCAATAATTCTCAGCTCGCGACTACGAGAGCGCAAAGACACAAGGTCCCATTGACCGTGCCACGCTCCGTATAATGCTATACATCAGCGTCGTCTCCACTCGTCCACAACTCTCTCGCTCTCTCTCTCTCTCTCTCTCTCTCGGCGGCATTATTTCTGACGTCCTCGCTACAGCCGCTTATCTTTCGCGCGTTCACACGTATATATGCACACTTTCGTCTCTCTCTCTTTCTCGTCCCACACATATAGGCGAACGTTTCGGATGTGTGTAACGTGTCATTACCGAGAGAGCGCCGCGCGCGCGCGCGCGCATGCAGTTCATTGTCACAGTTCAAGGTGCTGACCGTGCGGAGAAAGTACGTCTATGTGTGCGCGTACTTATTTTCAGCCGCGGGTATAGAGCGAAAGAGAGTGAGTGAGAGGGAGAAAGACTGAAACTGAGAGAGAGAGAGAGAGTAAGAGAGAGAAAGAGAGAGGCAATGGAGAGAAGGGGAGTAGGGGAGAGTAGTGGTGGTAGTAGTAGTAGTCGTCGTCGACGGCGCAATCGATATGCACACGCCGCACGTGACGCGAGCGCCAATCGTTGCCGCGGCGCTTAGGAAGGCGGAACTGCGCGAAGGCTGTGCAGTGCGGGAGCTTTTAAAGAGCGACGACGAGACGCCGGAAGCGAGGAGAGAATGAGAGAGAGAGAGAGAGAAGAGAAAGAGAGAGAGAGGAGCTTGAAATTCGGGGGGAGGATCGATTTTTTTATTTCGCGGGCAGAGCGAAGGTGAGGTTCAAGTGGCACTCGTGCAAGAAGGATGAGGGCAAGCGAAATTTTTTTTTTTTTTTTTTGAGGAGTTTTGGCAACGTTAGGTATTGGTGTGTGGGGGTGGCAATTTGTCTGGGAAGACACCAATGCGGTATTTGTTTTTTTTTTCAGAAAGGTTTAGGGTATAGATGTTATAAAATGTGAGTTTTTAGAGAATTTGTAATTGTTTCGACTGCGAGATGCTAAAGAGCTGAGAAATCAATTTAATATTGTTTTGCGATTAATTTATAGAAACAAATAAAAAATATATTTTATCGAGGCATGATAAGTATTGTTTACATACTTATTTAAAGAGTTTGTACAAATAAAATTGCTAATGATTTTTCAGTGGAAAACTTGATAGTTATTAGTTATTAGTTATTAGTTACATAAGGTAAGAATCAGAAAATGCACTTCCAATGGCTAACCATGCTCGACTTTTTCTACTGTACAACACGTACCACAATTGAATCTTTAGACAGTAATTTTAATATGTGAATAACATTTTTTGTATTGAAAAAATATGAAATACTTGAGTACTTATTTAAATAAACATTTATCAAATTTTTGTACACGTTATTTTGGTTGATAGTAGTTCTACAAGATGTATATCTAGTTTAATAATTTATTTAACTAGAGTTAGACATTAGTTCACATTATTACAATAAATTTTGTTAAACAAAATTATACATTTAACAAAATTATGTATTGTTTAATTAACAAAGAAAATTTGTGTAATTAATAAAAAATTACATAAGTTAAATGTTTATTGGAGAGTCGGTAGAAAAATTATTGATTCCAATAAAATTCTTTATTTTTTTATAACTGTTTATAAGCTGAATAATTTAAGACTGGAATTTTAATGGTATTTGCAGAAATTATATTATTTTCCGTGTTGCGAGAAATGATTGAATTACTTTAAATTTTAAATTTTAAATTAGAACGTGGAAAATGAATTGTTTCTCAGTACTAAAATTAACATTTATGTACTTATATATTCCAATAATGTCCAATGAAATTGCCAATTTTCTAATTTACAAAAAAAATCTCTAATAGCCAAAAAAAATAATTTTTCTACAGTAATTTAAAACAAATTTCAATACCATAAACAAAAGAAGTATGTCAGTATAGTAACTTTTCCCCACGCAGCTCCTATAATTCATGCTAAACGAAAATCGACCTACTTTCCCCCCAGCAAGAAAAAAAAACACACACACACCCCATTACGCGAAATTACGGCAGCTTGGCCACACTCAGAAATTGAAAATTTCCAAGAGTTTCGCGCTCTCGAACTCTCTCTCTCTCTCGTCACTTACGAAATTAAAATAGCAAAGGCAAGAACGCCACGTAGCGAGCTAAAGGACAAGGGTAAAGAAAATTGGGCGCCTGCGCGCGTGTGAGCTGCATAGACCACGCGCGGCCGAGCGCGCCGGCGTGTGCTGTTCTTCGATCCTTGTCTCGCTAATTTTTCTCCTTCGCCCCGGCCGAAGGCCAGAGACAATGAGGAGATTATACGTCGGCCTGTGTGTATATGTAAGCTCGCTCGGCGCTCGGCGCTCGTGAATAGCCGGGGAGCTTTAACGCCTTATAGATTCGCCTGCAGTTTTTAAGGCCTTTCAAATGAGAATGAGGAATTAGCGGCTGCGCTGAGAGAAGTGGCTCTTTTGAGAATGGGGATCTGTGAGGTAGATCGCGTTGTGCGTGTTGTGAAATTTCTTTGGACGATTGTCTTGGGTTTTGATTAGCCGGCGATGGTTCGGTCAAGGAGGATGTCGTGTTGCTGTATTTTGTGATTGCACAATATGAAATATACATGATTTTATGGTTTGTTTTTTTACAGGGTCAGAGAGTATGTTTTCTGAGAAATGATATTGATTGCAAAAGAGTATATCGTTGGCTAAAATTTAAGTCTATCCAATTTTCTACTCGACTATCATTCAAAATTTTTTGAAAAATTATTATTCTTTTTAGATTGCGCCCAAACAGCTTGAATGAATTTCAGCAGCAGATTAAGATTCTTATAATTCCCCGGGAATCAATGCCAAAAGTTATTTATTCAAGAAATGCACTGTGAAAATGTTCCAAATGTCTTTCTCAACCCGTTCTCGTACAAATGAAGACTATAAAACTTTATCGTAACCAAAGTCGCTGACAAAGATATGCTAGTTCTCCCGCTAAAATTTAATGACTAAAACTATTCACGTGAATTATCGGCGTTTTACAGAAAGTTTAGCAACAAAGACGGCCTGTATTTCGTATCCAGCCGCAGCTCGTATCGTTTAATAAAAGCTCCTCGTTTCGCCCGGTAATAGCCCGCCTCTATTTCCTTTTTTCGTGTAATGGCAGAGCTCAGCGCGCCGAGCGCGACCCTGCCAAAACTTTAAATACGTCGAAACTTAGTAAGCGCGTTCGAAGATTTGCGGATGACGTAAGGGTAAATAAAAACGGCTGCCAATATTGCCTTGGCACTGACACGCGGACCTCTCGAGGAGCGAGAGAGAAAAAGAGATTTTGATCCCTTGATATACCTAGTTGTTATTTTTCGGTGAAAGATTCGTTTCGACGTGTATTTTTGATATGTATTTATGTAACGCGTCGAGAATTTTCGAGTACGCGGAGGAAGGTATATTTTTTAGAATAAAATGAGTAGAATATTTTTAAGAAACAATTGCGTGGGAGTGTGCTATTAAAATAGTAACGTTTATCTATGATTCAAGCAGCGGTCATTATATCTTGAGTAATAATGAATTTTAATGTCTTTTCTATTACGTAAGAAGCTATTTACTATAATTACAAGTTTTAAAATACTTGCTTCTGATAATATTTCTTTTTCTTGTAACTGATAGTTTTGAAACGCTTCAAAGAAAACTTACTCATCGGCTGGAATATGCTGCTTTTTATTAACGCGCTTCCGCAAAACCTTTACAAGTCTTTTCTTTCTGCTGCAAATCAATCCAGATTCTCTAAATTATTCAGCAACAAAAAAATCGCAGTATCGTAAACTCTCGAGACAAAAAATTTTAATTTCGCCATTTTTTTCCTCCTCCACATAAGCGCGGCGTAAAAAATCCTCATTTTCGCGATTCTTCGAGCTGAAATGAAAATTTTTAAGCCGCGCCAAGTCAGCGTCTACACAGTCTGGAATTACGCGCGGAAGCCGCTTGCACTTGCGAAAGTTTACCGAGACACGCTAGGAGCATCGACGAGGCTTGAGAGATTTCGTAAACAAAGAACGGGATTAAGACGAAAGTGCAGAAGAGAGCGGCGCCGAAAATTTACGTCGGCGCTCTCCGAGCCTCATAAAAAATGAGAATTTCGTTAAAGCTTCAAGCTCTTTTTTTTTGTTTGTACATAAAGCTCAGCGCTTTTTTCTTCGTGCACGCTTTTGTGCGCCCGGCTTTTTACGAGGGCAAAGTTATTGCGAGAACTTTTTTACCTGTGCCGCATTATACGTTGATCGATTTCCAAGTTTCGGACGTGTGTAAGCGCGGAAAGATTGGATTTCACTTAGAACGAATTTTCGCTGTAAATAAAGTTGTAAAAAGTCCGGCGAGGTGTATATGTAAAGCGTTTTTCGATCGTAATCTTTGTTAATGTATGTCGGTATTTGTATTATTACGGCGCGAAGGTTAGTATGTTAATTTGAGAGAAAATAAGTTAATTTGTTTAATAATAGTTATCAGTAAGATTCGTATTTTGTTATTATGTTGTCTTTTCATTTAAACTATCGATAAAAACTTATTTCTAAAGATTTGAAAAGTTTTAATGTTATTTGTAGTCTTTGGCAGCAGACCAGAACAAAATTAATACAGTTACATGCTGTAAAATCAGATTTATGTTATTTGGCAAGGTTATTTATTTTTATTACGCATGCTCAATTTTTAATAATCTAATTTTATTATTTTTAATGGATATTTTAATTTTTGCTATAATGAATAAAATGAATTTGTCGTTTGAAATGTGCAAAAGTAAATAATAGTACATTATGCGCGTAGGGAGTAAAGTCGCATATTATTCCCTGTATGAGCATATAGTACTTTATCCTCACCTCAACTATGGCCACTTATTTATTTTTATTTTATTTTTTCAATAATTTTTCTATTTTTTCTAATAAGAATGCTAGCAATGAAATAATGAAGAAGGAGGAAAATAAGGGTCTATGAGGTAAATATCATTTCCCTTCTAAGCCATTATTTCCTTCCTCGATATTTTCGGGAATAATATGCCACTTTATACGCGCCTTTTCGGAAAAATAAGTGGCTATTATTGCTATTCTGGGAATAAAAACATATTCAATAACTGAAACTCTATCTCCTTTATAATTTGTTTATTAATTATTATTCTCTAGAATTTAAATAAATTCAATAGTAAATTCACGCATTGAAATCTTTCGGATATTCGTATCGCATAAACTGTTGAAAATCAGGATAAGCATCTTTCACGAGAAAAAGAAATCCGACGCTCAAACGTTTTTTACCCGCGGCACGGTCCAGCCGTTTTCACCTCGAGCCCGCTGAGAGCCGTTCTCAATTATTCAAAAATCTCTAACGCGTCTGGCTTACCTTTTTCGCCTTTATCACTTGGAAGCTGCTCCCGCTACTTTTTCCCGTCCGCTAATAAATAAAAACTCGAGGGGCCAAAGACAGGCCTTTAATTAAAAGATTAAAATGCGCCAAAGTAAGCAAGAAGAAAAAAGGGAAAAACCTCGAACTGCCGCGTTTCTTGGCTCGCAGGCGAAAAAGGAAAAAAGCGCTCCCTTTCATATACATGAAGCCCCGCGCGAGCTAGCAAAGAAGCTCAAAGGAGCGTCCTGCCAGTCGACGAGGGAGAGAGAGAGAGAGAGAGAGAGAAAGAGAGGATTGAATTCGCAAGGACTTGGCTGACGAGGGACCCTACCTACAGCAGCACTTCGACGTCATTTACAATTCGAATCGACGACCGACTTCTTCATGAGAGAGTGAGAGAGAGACTCTGACGGATGTGCGCGTAAGTTAAAATCGCTCGTGAAAGGTGGAGTGGTTAAAGTTGAATGATTTTAATGCTGTGAATTATTATTGCTAGGGTCGTATCGTTGAGATTGAGATTGAATGCGTAAATCGGGGGTTTTTTGGAAATTGAATGCAGCAACTTAGAAGTGCTTTATACATATGAATTTCGTAAATCGCTGTAGTTGCTTTCTTTATTGCATTTTTTTTATTTACCAAAATAATGTTTTATTTACTTGTAATAATTTTCTTACATGTAAAAGTAAGAGGCTTTTTTTTTTAAAAGATGTATACAATCTGGTATGGAAATGATTATAAATTAAACATGTAAATTTAAACCAGCACTTCCATATATTTAAAATTTTATGTACCTTATAATTAAAAAGATTTAATTTACTTTTGATAGTATAATTAAATTTACTTTGCAGAATAATAAACTGTAAATACATTTAAATAAGGAGTAAAATAAAACTCAATAATTTCGGACTTTATACCAATGGAAAATTAAATCATTTTATAATTCACACTAAAATTTAAAATCATAAAATCTTACAATACATTTTTCCACACTCAACATTAACAGCAGTACTCCCAAATAAATGCGTAGGTTCGCTCCAACCAAAAAACTCCCAGAAAAAATAATCCCTAAACGATTTGAATAAAAGCAAGAACACTCGAGTAAAAAAAATTCTTCTCCCCAATTAACTTTTAAGCAGCTTTATTAGTCTCCTGAGGAAAAAAAGCCATGGGAGAGAAAGAGCGGCCGGAATAAAGAGAGCGAGCGAGATGGAAATGCGCCGCCGAATAAATTTGCCCGCGCGCGGCCGGTCGAAAATAAAAAGAGCGCCGCCCGGCGCGTGTGCCCGGGAAAATTCATGGCAAGCGCGCGCTTTATAATTGGCAATTTCATCTGCGTCCGCGGCCGCCGAGCCGCGGAGGGGGGATTGATTTATCGAAAACTGACAGGCTCTGCTTAACCGCGCGCCGAGTAGCTCTGACAAAATGCACACGATTCGATCGGCCGAGAGAGCAGGCAGGTTGGGTGGAAGAGAGGGCGAGGTTTGAACGAAAAAATTTGCCGAACTGGATTTTTCGACGTGGAAACTTCTCATTGAAAAGCCAGCTTTTCCGCTTCCTCTCTCTCGTCGCTGTCGTGTTTTTGGCTCGCTGGAGCGTTATGGTTTGTCAATTAAGGAGCTTGACGGGTGCTGATGCTGTTCTAATTTTTTATGGTAATTTAGGTTTGGTGTTTTGGATTAGTTGAGTTGTTAACGGTTGAGCATTGGTATTCGATTTGGTTTTTTGTAAGGTAGAAAGCTGTTCTCGGTCGAATGGGTTTCGATCAATTGAGAATAATTTTTTTTAATAATATTTATTCAAAGATAGTAGAAAGCAATTAGTGTGTATTTATATGGTAATTTTAAAGTCTTTTTTAATTAGGTATTAGATTTAATATGCTGAGGCCAGTCAATATCTAATACAATTAGTACTTTAATAAAACTACGTGATTATTGACAACAAATTTAAGGGATTCTTAAAACTGAAACGTAATTTTGTGATATCTAAAAGTAAACTATAAATAGGTAAAACTCTAACTAACTCATTCATATTTGACAAAAATCTTTACCCATATCCTGATAAAAAAACTAGATCAATTCAAGCGTTCCCCAATTTTTTAATCAGACACTAAAATCACCTCTCGATCATCAACTCCTCTTCAACTCTTCCCAACCGCTTAAACCATACCACCTCAACATCTCAAACTCCCTCTACATCAACAGCGCGTCTTTAACGACTCGCCAAACATTAATGCCAAATCCTCAGCGTCGTAAGCGCATAAAAATAAACAGCAAAATACGCGCTTGAACTTCGCGACGCACACTTAAAATTCGGCCGCTCGGCTGCGTTTGTCCGGCTCGATAATCGGCGCAGCGCGCACCTAGCAAGATAGTATACCTGTACAAAGAAGAAAAAGAAGTCTCGAGCATTCTGTTTTGTGCGAGAGCGCGGTAGGAAGCCATTAAAGCTACGTGTTTCGCGTTTAAAATCCGATAGCCGCTGAGCGCGCCTCTCTCTCTTTCTCAATTTTCTACGGGAGGATGCGCGCGCCGCGAGTTTCTGCAGCGTCAGCCAGCGCATTTTTATGCGTGCATTCTAAAACTCTTTTTAAGCGATATTTTTTATCGGTTTTCGGGTTCAGCGGTGCGCCGTTCTTTATTCGCTTTTATTTGCTTTCTCGTTTTTTTCGGGAGAGGATGTGGGCAGTGCAGTGTCGGAGATGATTGTCGGGATTGTTTAAGTGTGTTTTGCGGAGTTATCGCTGGTCGGCTGGTTTGGTTGGATTTTTTTGGTAGATTTAAGAGATTGAGATGTATTTTAATGTAGCGTTTTCTATTAATGTTGCGATGAAAGCAGTTTTATCGTAGGTTGAAAATTACAAAATAGTAAAATACTTCATTCTTTGCATACGAAATTCTAGCGGAAACAATATTTCTTATTCAACTCGCACACGCCTTAAACCTTTCCAATTGTAAATATTTCTATTTTCCTCGATATCCTTGAAGCAATTTCTATAGCTTTTGAGGTCAGACAATAAAAATTCAAGATAAAATTTTGAAAATTCAAAATTTTGAAACAACTTAAAACAGTAGCCATTCTTCCGATATCGAAAAGTCTCTAAACATATATAATTTCAATATTCTTTTCCTTAAAACTTCACTAATTTTTCATAACTTCATTCTTCTTCAAACAAACAACCACCCCAAAAAAATTAAACTGCACTCCTCACTACAATTCAAAGGGTCGAGCTAACCGTCCAAAATCCTCCCCTTTCTACTCGCCTCGGACGTAATTTTCGTCTCCTCCCAGCGAGCGCTGGCGTTAATTTCCCGCGCGGCGCCAGCTCTCCGCCGCCGAATTTCTCTTTGACCATCGCGTCTCGTCGCTGAAAATTGAGAGATCCTCTCTTTTTCGCGCGCGCATCATAATTAGAGCGATACGCGAGGATAATTTGGAGCTCGGACAATGAGCGGTATGCATGCGTGTGCGCTAGTGCTTTCTTTGCGCGCAAATTGCGAGATATAATTAAACGCAGCGAGAAGTTCGAGGATGATTTATTCAAGAATGACGACGGTAAGAGCGAGCCGCATAATTGTGTTGTTTTTAATTAAATAGCAGGTTATGCTTCGGGTTCTTTTTCGCTCTTTGTTTAAAGCGAGCGTATATTGTATAATTTATTAAACCGTTTCGCAGTCTTTTGATGAAATTGAAATTCCTTTAGCTAATTTAATTGCTCGCGCATAATTTTGACTAGCGCGTAATTGAGGTATGGCAATAATGAATTTTATTGTTCTCCAGCAATTAAATGTATTTGGGCGTCTACCTGCGGAATCGCGCGCGCCCGCGCAATCTGAACGTGACACGGAAAGTGTTTTAAAATTTATTTTTAAAAATATTTCCAGCTGTCGCGTTTGACATCGCAAAGTATTTCTTGATTTATTGAATTCAACAATAATGCAATAAAATACAATAAAATTTCAGAATAAATATTTATGTCTCGTACAATTGTAATATTTATTTTATTCGACAGAAGTGTTTTTCATTGCTAACGCGATTATTATGCGATTATTCAATTCCTCGTATTATAAGCTGCTTAACGCTACAAATAAAAAAGTCATTATAAAATATTAAGGCGCTTAAAACGTTATGTTAAATTTTACGTATGTATCTGTAATTTTTTTAACATAAACACCTGATCGCTGAAAAACTAATTTTAAATAACGCTACATTGTCTCACCACATTCGTCCTCTATCTACTTCCCAATATATGTATAAAATATTCTGCGTAATTAACAAGACTAAACGTACCACTCGTAAAAACGTTAGTACGCTGAATTCTCTAATTTCCTTCCGACATCCCTGCATATCCAGAGTCGATATTCGGCGCTTTACGCTGGAGCAGAGCAGAGGAAACGCGCGTGGTAAAATTCAATTAAAAACTGTCGCCGTCGCCGAGACTGAATGGCCCACTCTAATGCAAATCGACCCGCTCTAATATAAGTTTACTACTGCCAGTATCCAAAAGTACAAAAAGTGTAAAAGAGCAAGAGAATGTGAGAATGTTAATGTGAAAAAAAAAACTATACCCCAGTGAGCGAGCAATACATATAGATCCGTTTCTCAACCAGCCCTCACTCCATCCTTCAGAAGTTTTGATTTAAGCGCGCAATTTTCCTAATCCAACCAATCCTCTCCACCCATCCTCCGCGCCCCACAGCCAACCATATATAGCTAGACACACAAGCGAAGCATGAGACGGCTCTAGCCGCTTGCTACATTAAAGCTTCGAGCCGCGCCATGCATCACAGCAGCTTCCACTTATTAACGACGCGCGAGCTATAAACAATCTCATTCGGCGACGTCTCTTTTGCTTTCTTGCTTTCCCCGCGTTTTAATGGATACACGCGGACCCTACGGCTGCCTCCGGGAGTGAGTTAAGGGCAGGCGCGAGGCTGGCTTTCTATTTTAGGAGGAGCGAGTTTGTTTTGCGGCTGCGGCCGGGAGAACGGATTGTGTTTTTGTTGAAGCATCGGTTTGCTTTTTGTTGGGGATAGCGGCGAGGAGGTCAGCGACGGACAGCGGAATTGTTTTGGGTAATGGAAAGTTGACGCGTCTCGTTACGGGAAAAACGTTTAATTATTTTGGCGATCGAGGTGATGATTAGAGGATAAAAACAGCTGGGTATCAGTTTAAATTTTAATGCTCGTCGAATTTTATTGTGTAAAAATAAGCTATGAATATTGCATGTAATTTAATTGTCCTTAGAATTATTACTGCACATATTAAAATTTACAAAATTAAACGAAACACAAATTTTTTTACTTGGAAGAAATGAAATTTTATTCGTTAATGAGTATAGAAAAAAAAAGATACATTATCAAAATTCGTAAAAACAATGAAATCACGAAAGCACATCGATAGAGAGATTTATTCGCACATCGCTGATTATTTAGCCAAGCTTCTCAAAACAAACGCCGAGAGTATCGAGCGGAACGCGCGTATACACTGTTTGGTTTATTCGATCATTCGACACGGGTTACTGAACCCTCGCGCTCGCCTAATTAATCTTTTTAGACGTCTTTTAAGCGCATTATTATTTCGCGCTTCGCTGCGCACTCTCTCGCAGTACAACATTAAGCAGATAATCGTTACGCCTACTTAATCATTTTAGAGGCGAATTGCAGCACTACCGTTTTCCACTTGCCGCGCCATAGTTTCTCTTTCCACTTTATATAGTTCGCGTTAAGCCCGCTCAGCCTAAGGTCGAAAGCGGCTTTAACTAATAAAATTCCCTTTAATCGACCTAATCTCTCTCAAAAGAATCGCCCGCGCGTAAAGCGTCTAAAGCACCAGCCAAAAGCATCCAAATAAAGCATTACACTCTCCGATGCAATAACTCATCCCTCAGGCCCGAATTCATTAAAACTTTAAGACGCCCGCGCCGAAATCCCAGCACAATAGCCCCTCGACGAAAAAGCTCCTCCAGCAGCTCGCGGTCAAGAAAAGCGTCGCTCCAATTACTCTATCCCAACGCGGTAAAATCCTTGAAAACTCGAATTCCGCGCTGCGGCCACACCTGCGGAAGCGGACGCGCGGCGCGAGCCTCCGAATAAGCGCTCTTTTGTGTGTTCCCGAGGCGAGAATTCGCCGGGCCTTGAGCGCCGCGCCGAGAGACAAGGTTATACCAGCGGCGAAAACTTTTCGAGCCTCTGTGTGTATACGTGCGATGCAGCGGCCTTTATTTTTAGTCGCTAAGTGCTTACCTGCAACGCATAGGGGCTTACGTAAGCGCGATCGCGCCGTGATTTTGTAGCGAGGCTCGCGTGTCGTTGGACTCACGCGACTGTGGAGGGAAGGAGGAAGGAGACTCGCCGAGTGTGTGTCTGTAATGCGATTTCGAAGAGTCGATTTTAATGTGAAGCGAGGGGCGTAGGGTCGATGAGGCAAGTGTATATTATAACGCGCGCGTGCCGAGAGTTAAATAACCTTACGTAAAACGGGGGGGAAGCCGATTTTTGCCTTTCCGGCAGGGAGCTGATGTATGCAACGTGCATATTTGGAGGATCGATGAGCCGGAGTGACGGTTTGGACGTGGCCGGCACGTGGCTGGGGTTTGCAATTTGTTTTTTATTTCTGAATTTGGGGGTGCGCAGTTTGCGGGATTGCGTCGATTGTGTAATGATATTTATGGTGCTGTTTTTTCGAATGTTTATTTATAGGTAGATTACTAGCTTGGACTTGTTGTTTTTTAAAATAATTGACGATCTCGGTTCTAAGCAGAAGCGGTAAATGTTTTTCTCGGAACTATTGGTATAATGATAGTTCAATTGTCAGTCGTAAATGTATAAGAGCGAGAATCATCAGCGAAGTCTGTAACGCTTGGAGTTTCATTACTGCGAAGTAGTTAATAACTTGTCTAAATTAGTAATCTGTAAGTGATTTCGATATCCCCGCGGGAAGTTAGCTCGAGCATTTATGACGCCACTAGCCGACGTGCGCGGAAATTACCACAATCTCGTATATCGCGACTTCGCCTCCCAAATTATACACCCAAATTTATCGTTTTCACTCTAAAATCTACTCTTAACATCCATTATCTCAGTGATTTTTCTTCTCAAATATCTTCAAAGCCAAACATAAAAATCCAACAAAACCCACTCTCACATGAAAAAAATCCACTCCGAAGAGCCCGACGCTTCCCAAATCCCAGCGTCCGAGTGCTCGCCTCGCTTATGTAATAAACCCAGCGCTTCCATAGCCGGTGAAAAAGCATTCGCACATATATACCGCCAGTCATTTGTCGTCCGGTCTTTTTTCCCTCCTCTCTTATTTTCTCGCGGCAAAGCCGCCGTCTCGGCGAGAGAGCGGCTCGGAGAGTTTCAAGAGTCACGCGACGCCGACTCTGGAAACCGTAGAAAATAATACGCGCACGCGGAATCTCGCTTCCACGTATGTATACACGGGCGCACTGCAAAAATTATGCAGGCTTTTCGTTTTGATGTAATGAAAAGCGCGGACGGAGCTGGTACTCTTTTTTTTTTGAGGCAGGAAAATCCGGGTGCTTTCGCGTATACCTGGGAAATTCAGGTGGGAATTCGGGCGAGAGGGAAATTAGTGGGTCCCGGGTGTTTTTGGGAGAGGCCGAGTGTGAGCGCGTTTCTCACTTTGAGCCTGATTTATGCTCTTGCCGGCTCGTGGTAATGGATGTAATAATGGCCGCCGAGTGGAATTTAGATTAGGGTATGACGTTGCTATCTTTGCGGGCCGATAAAAAACGGTGTGTGGTTTTTAGCGGCGCTCGTCGGCTTGTAATTGGGGATGTCGTTAGTAAGGAATTTATTTTGTTTGGATTGTTATTTGCATTAGGGTATTGATAAAGTGTGAAACTTACAGGAGCAGTTTGGATGATCGGTAATTTGATGTCTTACCTAAAACAAAAAGAAAATAGAAAAATTTTAATTTTTGGTATTATAATTAATAAACGTATGTAGACTCTATTTATTTTTATAAATAAACGCAATGGTATATTTCAAAGTCTAATTTAAAATTTTGTAATTAACATTTATAAATAAACAAATTACAGGCGCCAACTCCATTATACCGCTCCTAATTTAAAACCAACGATATTTGCAGAAATTAATTTGGCAAACATTTCAAATTGCGATCTCCATCATTTTTCCGAAAAGAAAGCACTTTTCCCTTACACAACCCCCATCATTTCAAAAATCAACTATAAAAGAAAAAACGCCCTCTAAAAAGATTAACGACATTCCACTACCCATCTTCTTTTTAGTAGCTCCATCCCAAAACTACACGGCAACCCGGCCAGCATCTAAAATTCATTTGCCTAAAAGTCGACAACGTCAAAAAAGAAAAATGCAACGGCGCGAGGTAACATCGAAAAGTTAGAGCGCAGGGCAAGTGTAAATGAAAATAGATATGACAGGCGGCCGTCTTTTTCTGCGCGCGTGCACCAAACACGATTACGCAACGAGCTAACTGTGTAGGTGTGGGGAGAATACACAGCTGTGCTGTCTGTGTGAGCTGGCGCGGAGGGCCGCGAGAAAACTTTTCGACCCTCTTTTTGCCGTAGCTGGCGATCAGCTGCCTCGCATAGAATCTCGTTTTTAGTGCGTTTACGTCAAATTTTGAAGGCTAAGTGGCTGTTGCTGGTGTATAGTTTTTGTAGTTTCAAAGGTTATTGCGATTTTGACTTTTCAGTTTTGGACTTATGGCTGAATTATTTTTACAGTCCGGTTTAAAAATGAACTTTTTTTTTATCCTCACAAAAATTAATTAATATAGTTGACAAAAATATTACAAAATTATATTAGTTTCATAAAAATATGACGAAACAAAGAGATGAATCGCTCTTTGAGAAACTGTTCCGCTAAAGCAGTTATCATCAGTTTTTCAATTTAAAATTTTCACAAAAGACCCTGAAAAATAAAACAATTGCAATCCAATAAATCACCAGGGCAACATAAATTACAGAGACATCAACTCATCGAAAACTATAACTTTACTTCCCCTCGTAAGCCCCGCGCGCCTTAAAACCCTACAAATTGCAACTAATTTCCACTGTACGCGTTAATCACCTCCAACTTGTTCACTCGTAATCAACTTTCCCCGGCAACTTCTCCGAGCCCCCGGAAAATTCGTTAATTTCGCGCTAATATCGACCCTCCGAACAACGCGCTTCCTTTTCATAGCTCGCAGCACGCGCAGGAGAGCGAAAATACGCGTGTACTAGGGTTATATAGGGGATATTGCATCGAACTTGCAGGCATATAGCACACCTATGCGCGCTCGCGTTTATCGCGTTGGAAAATTCACCGCGCGATTCTGGCCGTTAATAAAGGGCGGATTTCACGCGGGCTTACGGCTGGTGGGCTTCTTTGTTCGATTTTTTTGTTCCGGCGATGCGAGAATTAAAAGCGGGTTATTAAGTCGGCCACTGTAGGGAAATGGTTTTGGGATTTTTTGCGCGTGTGTGAGTTTTGAAAATTTGATGGGGGATGGGAGTGTGGATGTTGATGAGGGATTAGTTTGATATCGTTTGTGTCGTAGGTTTATTTTAATTTTAATGAGGAGAATATGGATATTTTAATCGAATTTCATGATTTAGCTATTAAATTTATGAGGTGCAGTTTTATGACGAATTTTGTAAATTTGATCTCCTTTGTATGGTTATTAAATTAGAGCAACGAGCCCATGAAATTCTTTACTACATTATTAAAATAGACCAGCCAGCAGCATAAGTTAATATGGTAATTTGCTAAAATGTATACGTAACATATTACAATATCTTTTTCAATCTGGTTCACTAGACACCAAGTAAATTAAATTTCCATTATACATTCATACCGTCACTCGAGGCAACTAACATTAATTTGTATAATTATATTATTTCATTTGATTTAATTAGTCATTTAGATGATTACAAAAATATTCGTACCTTGTTTGAGATTCAAATTATGATATTATTCGCTTTCCACTTATTATCATTCACAAAGGTCTTCTGACATATAAATCATTTCCCAGAATTAAATTTACTCATCATAAAATTACTCCACATACCAAAGCTTGCGATGCAAAATAAAAAAAGATTTTATTCATTACCTCAAACCACAACCTATTTCATAAACACCCCGGGAACTCGCGAAAGTCTCTCCAAAAACCCGTCTTCCCACAACTCCAGGAAACTCGACCACCGCCGCACATCCGTAAATACCAGTGCCCTCCTCCAATTCGCGATCAGCTCGTAAACCAGCCGCGGAAATTGCATCCGGAAAATCCAAAAAGCCCCGCACTTATATCGCGCAGCGCGAGAGAGCGGTAAAATTTTCGAATTCCCCGCGAGTAGCGCACGTAGTGTCAGGATGTTGCATAATTGACGCTGGCGTTGGCGTCGAAATTGGAAAATTGAAAAGTGCCCGCTCAGCTGCACACGTGCCCGCGTACGTCGTTTAACGAGATATATATGGGATCTCTCGGGCTCGTACTTTTCGGCTTTTTATTTGATGCCAAGAGCGGGTGAGTTGTGGGGCTTAATTCGCGGTCGAAGTTGGCGGATTATTTTTTCGGTTTTAAGGGATAAAGGATAGGCGATAGAGGGGGTTTTTTAAGCGTTTGTTGATTGCGTGGTCTCGTGTTTGTTTTTGGAATTAGCGATGGATTGATTTGATGGGCTAATGCGGAGAATTCATGAGAGTGATTGGTTTGATTGAGAAAAGAGAATGATGAGTTTTTGTGCAGGTTAATACGTTAAAACAAAAATGGTTTTAAAATGTTTAGCGTTTATTATTTGACTGTACTATTTTGAATAAAGTGAAAACTTTTTACACCGATATTTACCGCGACAAAAACGGCAGCGTTATTAAACTAATTAAACGGACTTTAATATGTTAATGCGCTTGGCGCTGAAAGTTCGGTTTTCAATCAAACTAATCGAAAGGCATTAATAACAAAGCTTGGCGCTTGGCAAAATTCAAAATTTCCCATTAGCCCACCCCGGCAGGCAATAATAATAATTAGCCAATCGGCTTAACCCGTTAACAATTAGAAGCTTTTAATTATCAGGCAAAGCATCATATTTTCTTGGTGAGCTCAAGCTACATAAGCAGCTTACTTATACAACGCTACGTTTTACTATAAATCACCGACTCGTTAACGTACGTCTTCACCATTGGATGAAATCTTGAGATTCGCCACGCTCAATGGTGCGTTATGTCAAAGAGAATGTCAGAACACAGTCGGCTCGTTCGATTTGCAAGAAAAATCCAGCTCTCAAAGAAACCGACTCGAGCAGTCGCTCAAAGCCTCTCCCTTATTGAAAAATGAGTTTTCGTGAAATTCCTGCCCACACTGCGACACGCTCCGCTAGTACAGAAAAAAAAATCCTCGCAAAAAGACACTCCAGGCCGCATTAGCGATTCTCCGGGCTCTCTCGGGTCTGCGCCGAGCCGGAGAGCGCCGCGGTAAATAAATAAACGGACGTCAACGAAGTTCGCAAGAGCACATTCCCAGAGAGCGCGCGGTTAACGAGCATAATGCGGAAACCTTGAGATGCGTAATTGAATAATGCTCCGCTCTTACGTAAGGACGCACGCGTGCGCTTACATACGCTCGCGCTCACCTGGATATAATAGCGAGCTGGATTTCAGCTTGGGAGCTGCTGATTAATGCTCGGAGCCCGAATTTTTGGCGTAACGAATGGTTCGATGGCGCGAGTAATGGAGGAGAGTTGAGAATCAGTAGGCGAAAAGTTTCGGCGAATTTCGGGAGGCAATCGAAGGATGTGTGTACGGACGAAAATTGCGGTAATTGGGAGAGAGGGTCGAGGAGCCGCTGGTGGATGGATAGGGAGGAAATTGATTAAGAGCGGAGCTCGGGAGGATGTGTGTTGTCGGTCATGGTTTTTGAGTGATTGATACGAGAGGGAGGTTATAAATAGCCCGTGGACGTTACTTAGGTGTTGCTTTTTGGTCTTGAGTTTATTAAAAGATCGTGAGAGTCTTTAATGGATCGGGTGTAACGTAGATGTGGACTTTGTGAATGGTTTTTAAGATAATCTTTGAGAACCGAGTAGAAAATCTTAATTAGCTCTTTTTGTAACACTAAAAACACTACTTAAACATTCCAAGTCCGATAATAACCTCTTCCCCAAAATCCAACCTCTCACACCCAACGAAAACTCAACTACGCTCTCCAACTTTTTCCCCAGCTCGCTCGTTAATTTACGGCTTTCGGCGACTTCGACGAGAGCGCGGGCGCCGCGTAATTTACGCGCTCCCGGCGGCGCGCAAAATCCACTGCCCCGGCAAAAAGCGCTGAAGATCAGGGTCGCGCGCCGGTAAAATTAACAATGCCCGGCATCATCGCGCACTGTGATTTACGAGCGGTGCGCGCGCGGCCGGCAGCCGAAAGCGTGGGAGGCGCGAAAAATATACACGAGCCGAGTAATGAGAGCCGCGCTGGCTGAGTGGTGGGGGAACCTCTGCGCTATGCACTTGTTGCGCGGCGAGAGGTTTTGGGTTGATTTTTTTTTTTGTAGGGTAATTGGAGATTTTGGTGGGGGGTCGAGTGCTTTGGAATGTGGAGTAGTGAGGATGGCGAGAGTGGGTTTGATTTAATGGATTTTATGGGTAATGGACGGTTTTGATATGGTTATTCGCTTGATTGTTGCGGGAGGAGAAGTCGGGGAATCCCCGGATTGGGTTTTCAAAGTCGAGTGTTAATGAGGCGGACGCTAATGACCTTTATATAATTAATTAGCCGACAGTGCAGCTCATGCTTCGGGCGAGATCGGATTTCATAAACAAAATTAATTTTTCATTATAAACGTTGATATAAGCGCGGAAAAATAGCTCTTATCAAGATAAATGTATCGCCGGCTAGTTCGAGCAACTAATTATACGGCGATCATAATAAACTTATTAGAGACTATGATCGCTCATCGTATTTCCGGCAACTGCAATACACACGCCCGGCGAATTATCGGGCTTAACGCGGCGCGATGATAAAAATCAACTTACCGCCGATTATACTTTAATTGCGAGAAACTCCGCACCCGCGTTTCCTGTTATTAAATGTATCGCGATCTCCCCCGGCAAACACAAGATTATATTTTCGGGATATCCAGCGCTGCTGATTCATCGCGATCCGGCCTTTTATATACACCTCTCTTTCGCAATGTCACTTTTGTGTATACACGCGGTCTCCGCTCGATGTCCCACCGTATCCGTCTTTATCCACTTATCTGTCGTTTCGATCAAAACAGAAGAGGCGCCGTGTTGTTTTTTTTTTTTTTTTCAATTGTTGCGCTGTTTTTAGAGTTGAAATCTTCCTATGAAAAAGTGCGCGCTTTGCTACTCGGTGGGCGCACTTGTTGCAGCGAAATTTTCCGCGAGGTCGGAACGGTTTGTTGCGCAACTGCTGGCGAGCGGAAAGGAAGAGAGAAATTTGAGTCATCGGCTGTCTCGGACGACAACAATCCTTTATGCGCGTGGGAACGACTTTCGCGAGGTTTGCGCGGAGGCAAAAAATTATTGACTTGGGTACGGTTTTGCGGTCAACGAGCTGTGATGTGGCATGTGGAATTGTTTGGGCCTCTCATTGGCGTTTTCCAGTGTTAATGTAAACAATCTGGTATATTATTTTATGTTTTACGTTATTAAATAACTGAGAATTATTTTCAGATTATAAATGTTTAAAATTTCTGTTAAATTGTATGAAATTTTTAATTACTTATAACAATGAATTATTTGAGCAATTTCCGTCGTACCTATTTTATAAATACTCTCAGCTTCTACGAAATTCATTTCGTTAACTTTCGACGTAAAAAGACAACCATATCAAAAGTTCGTCAAAAATTCATTATTAAATTCACGTAACGCGCATTAGCGCGAAATTCCAACAAAAACCCATACTTATCCTCTCCGGCCGTGCAAACGCATCAATTTCGCAAATTACGGCCAACCCACTTTCTCCCGCTTACAGAGGCCCGCATACTTTCGCGTACCCGTGAGCTAAAATCATCGAATTACCCTCGCCTCGAACCCGCACATTATACTCCCTCCCCAAGGTTACGACCCGCAAAAAACATAATACATCGAAGAAACGTAAAGTACAGAAAGAGAACGAATTGAATAAGACTTGTTAAGAAGTGAGCACGCGAGAAAGTATACATATGAGCGGTGAACTTGAAGGGGCGAAAAAAGGAGGGCACCGGTTGTAATGATGCGAAATATCAATCTCTGATTGCATGTATGTTACGCTTGGAAGACATTGATGTCGTACGGAAATCCGCTGGGTTTTCGCACGGGAAACAATAATGAGTATCGTTGAAGATTTGCGAGATGTGTTTTGATAATCTTTTGTACTTTTACATTAAAATTAATGTAATTGTACATTCTAATTGCATAAAAAGTGTTAAGTTTAATGAATAGTTAACAGCGCAGGATACTTGGAGAATAGCAAGAGGAGGGAAAGACATAATATGTTACGTTATAAAGTATAATATCAGGTAATTGAAAGAGATAAAAAAATTTCAATATCAAATAATAATACTCAACCACAAGAAAAATATTTATTTAGAGAACAAAACAATCAAACTCTACTATATTTAACTTCATAATCCAGACAATCAACCAAATTACAAATCGAGGAAACGAAATAAAAAGACAATTTGAACGGCAAACAGGCTAAAATTCAAACTGGAGGTAAACAAATCTCTTGTTAGCTCCGAAATTATCCGCGCCAAATTAAACAGCCGCCCGAGCCTCCAGCCAGTATGCAGCACTAAGAGCAATCAAAACAAAACGCTGATAATAATTAAAGTGAGAAAAAGCATTCGCTCTATGCTGGCAACCGTGCAAAATTTGCAATGCAGCATCCACGTTGCGTTTTGCCATTTTTTTCTTCTTACGACTGACTTTAAGATACTCCAGTGACATTGCGTAATCCGCCGGATTTTTATTTTCGAATGGTTACGTTAGCTCTATTTTGGAGATATGCTAAGTAAAATATGACTTATGGGTGTAGAGTGTATTAGATTTGTATTTTACAAGAAAAAGAAAGGAAAAATTTTAATCCTCGCTCGGATTATTAATAGCGTATTCCAGCTTTATTTTTAGCTTCACGAAAACAGCGATTATCGAGCTTGACTTGCTAGGGAAAAATAGCGACGCTCTCGCGCGCGCGGACTACATTAAAATGCCGTCGCTCTCGCGTAATTTTACGAGGCAGATAAAATTTCGCGCGTCAAATGGCACGGGGATTAACAAGCCTTCTTTTTCTTCTTTTATCGTCAGCGATAAAGTTTTCCTTTGTTTCGCGGCGCGCAGCTACATAGTTGGCGGCCCGCCGGCGAAGATTATTATTTTCTCGTATCGATAAAAACGAACGAGCGTCGACGTTCGCGAGGAGAGAAGAAAAAAAAAACGTTCTAGAAGTCGCGCTGGTGATTCATAAGCCGGACCGAGCGCTGAATGCGTTTCCTAGCGGAAAAAAATCTTTGAGACCGTTTTAAAATAGAATGCATCAGGTATGCGTGCATCTCAAGTCTTTTTTTTCAGTGTCGCCAGAAAAGTTTTTACTCATTTTTTTTTTTTAACTAGGTTTAGGTCAAAGTTTTGCTAGTAAAAAGTCGGAAATGAGTTAAGTTTCTTAGAACATTTTTATTATTTCTTATATAAGAAATGTTTTTAAATATAATTTTAATATTTAATTCGATAAAATATTTCTTTATTTAAATTTTTTATTTTAACAAAACACTTCCGGCATTTGCTTGATTGCAGCAAAGTATATTCACTTACAATATTAAAATATCACAAGACAGCATTAAAAGTATATTAATTATTCTCATACAACCCTTTTTTTCTATGGATATGATAAATAATTTTTTATCACAATATCGAGTCCCAAATTTTGTAAAATCTAACACTCGACAAAAGTTAACTCCGCAGGAAACTACAAAATCAGCAGTTTCAAAATGACCATAAAGCACATCGTCAGAAGCGAACGAAGCTTGAACCGCGGGTAACTTTAATTTTATTACTCCTCCCTAACTGGAACTTCCTCCTGAAAATTAGCCCCGGCAAAAAAGAAAATTTATTCCGAGAAGGCCCCGCTATCATTACGGACCTTTCGCGCGAAAACCTCCTCTTCAGCTCTACAACAATGCATCATCTAAAAAACTTAATTCGCTGCAATTTAGCGAGCATGAAACTTATCGTCGCCCTAGTCTTTATACACATTCCTCGGAATCATCATGAGCTTTTGCTTGCACGCACAGAGCGGAAGCTCGCGCTTTTTTAATAAACGAAGCGTCTACTCTGCTTTTTACGCTCCCGGCACGTGTCGCCGAGTATATTGATGCGGCGCGAGTTTGTCTCTTCTTTTTTTGTGCGGCGCTCTGCTTTATTGTTTCCGTCGCTTCTTTATGGAGAGGAGGAGGCGAGAGAGACAAACTCACGGGAGCTATGAATTATTTCGCAGACGAAAGTTCACAGGGGTTCGCTGATCTCCCTCTCTGTCTTTTGTTGGCTCGAGGCTTTTTTGAGATTTCTGGCTGCTGGTGAATTATGGGATTGAAAGAAAAAATTTATCAGCCAAAGTTCGATGGGTTTTTTTCTTTACTTCGTTAGAAGTAAGGCGCCTTTGACTTACGTGCCGAACTTTCGTGCTGAGGCAATGAGAATTTTGCGGGTATGGTGGAATGATGGACGTAGCTGGTGTATTTTAACTTTGAGCGAAATAGGAATTTATAGCTTTTGCAGAGTGATATTGTTAGGGGACAAGAGGATAGATAAATTTAAAGCTGAATGTTTTTAAAACTTTTGAATGATGTTTTAGCATTTTTTGAATTATAAATTTTCGTAAAGTTTTCTGAGGGCTTGATAATATATTTTTATTTATTGACTAGAATATTTAGCTTTCGGATCATTCAATTGATATAATATTATAGTAATAAGTTTGCTTCGAGTTAGAGCCTAATAATGTCTTAGCAACATTTAAGTAGTTAATCTTGGGTATACTTATATTTAAATTCTATTTGTCTATTATATTGAAATATAAATTCAGAAATAATTATACATTGTAAATAAAATAAAGTTTATATACTAGATATGAGGTTATTGATACTTTGATCGGAAATCAACGATCAGTTAAGGTGTAAATATTAAAATCCTTTGGTCGACATTTTTAAAATGCGGTTAAACGCAAATCTTTTTATCTAAGCAGCTATACTTATCAGTTTCACAAATACACTATACGGAATCTATTCCAGGAAATATATCACATGGCATTGCTATTGAACAATAATGCTTTAGACATTATCTTCTTACCACATCATAATCCAAAACTACAATAACATTCTAACACTTCCCCATAATAAAAAACTCCTAATCCCTACTTAAAATAACCCCGCATCACACCATCCCAAAAAAGCCACACCAAATCCACAAAAACGAAACACCTCCAACCGCAGCGGCAAAGCCGCTCTTCAAATCCTCCCGCGCTCAATCCCCAGCTAAGAATCAGATCGCATAACAATTTCCCGTGCTCTCTTCTCCGCTCGGCTCTCGGTCCGCTCATTCTTACGCAATCCTCCCGACTCATAAAAGCAGAAGAAGAAGAGCCGGCTGAAATCCAAGACGAATCAGCCGCGGCGCGCCGCGCGAATAAAGGAGGCCCCGCAATCGGCCTGCGCGCAAGCGGCAAGTGCAAGGCCGTTGCGTAACTCTCTCGCCGGCGCAGAGGAAAACCGTTTAAATGGCCGATTAGACGGCGACGCGCACTCTCGGTGTCGACCTTCGGCGCGGAGAGATCAATTGCCGGCGGGGATCTTCGATTCGTCGTTGGCCGTGGGTTTTTTTTTTGCTTTTTTTTTTTGCTTTTTAGAGGCGGAGAGGCTTTTGCGGGTGAGAGGTGATAACGGTGGTTTTCAAGATCGCTGCGAGTGTTATGAGTTTGCTTTTGCTGGGGGTTTTATTTTTGTGAAGGATGGTTTACTGGTGATACGTGGCTTGAATTTCCTTTGTGGCGAGCTTTTATGAAGCTTTTTTCGCGTGGGAAGCGCTGTTTTTGAAATCGGTCTTTTAATGTTTTAGGTTGAATTTTCGCTTGGTATGCGGGTGAGTGTGGAAGTCGGTGGGGAAACTTTTGTTTTTATAGAATCTTGATGAGAGGCGAGGAGTTAAACAAAAAAAGATTATTTTCGCTTGGGTCTCATAATTATTCAAGTAAGTTAAAATACAAGAATAAAAGCAAAACTCCCACGTTCTTTCGAGGATAATCAAGTGTAATTACTGTTGGATATCAAGTATGTAAATATGCATTATTTTTTATAGTTCAATTTTTTGACCTAATTAGACAGTCTTACTTTAATATCAAGATTATTAATTAATAAGAGGTTTATTGATTTTAGCTTTATTACTACACTGAACCACTTTATTCCAAATTCATTACTCTACACAGGTTGTAATAAACAAAAAATTTTAAATGATTCGTTATAATTAAAAAAAAATTATGATTTTCAATAAAAAGTCAGGAAAACCTTTTAACGCGATAATTATTAAATAATTTCTTTCATTCAATTCACATTTTTTCCCTTAAAAAGACAATTCCTTTCTAATATTGCGCTATTGTTTCAGTTAAGTGACTACATAAAGACTGAAAGGAAGCATTTCTAAAGTCGTTCTATTAGTATAAGTAGTGCGCTATAAATCAGCAATCTCGAGAATGACGTTTTAAGTACTTTCAAAGGAAAATATTTTTTCCCGCCGCACTGCGTCTGTTCACGCATAAAAATGTGCCTTCACGTTCACGTGTTTTCCTTGGCATCACGCGCCGTTCAAATAGATGCGCCGTTACGCATTTAGTTTGATTACAGGCGAGCCGTTTGTTCATACATTTCGCGCTGCGTCAACTTTTATCCGAAGGAATGCGGCAGTTAAATTGAAAGTGTGCTTGTGCGGTCAGTTTTTTTCTTTTTTTCTTAATGATTACTGAAAATCTTTTCACTTCTTTTAGCTTTCATGCGGATGCTTGCTTTTACCATCCATATTAGATTGTTTCTTAAATATTGACTGTCGGTTAAGTTGTAAAGTAGAGCGAGTGAATTTTTAACGCGAATAAGAGTTTGTTGAAAACTAATTTTGAGAATTTTATGAATGGTTTTACTCAATTTCGAAGCACAAAAATATAACGATAAATATATAAAATTGCAAAAGTTTAAATTAATTCCAAACAAATCATATTTACATTAGCAAATATGTAAATATGATTTGTTTGGAATTCTACATTACAAAAATGCCACAAATGAAAAACAACTGCAAATATGGAAAGGTATATATGTAATATATTTTCTGTATTATCCTGGTAGAAATTCAGTCATTTTTAACCCATAGATGGGAAGGAATTTCAAGCAAATTCTGCACAATAAATAGTATGCTTTTATATAGTAGAAATATAAAGGTTATTTCCAAATTGCTCGATTCTATAAGACATTCACGAAAGCTTATGCTAAAATAATATTAAATTTTTACAAAATTAGTATACTACGACGCTATTAGCAAGTATTTGTTTTCACTTAAAATTTCGTTCCTACTAGATAAAACCCTTTTTATCATATTTTTCCAAAATTTGCCAATTTGGTTGAGAATAAGTATATAGAAATGTGACAAAAAGTGTCCCATCAATCGGAAAAAAATGGCTGAATTCTTATACGGTAAAATTGATTTTATTTTCAGGAATATTAAATTCAAATCGTTAAAAATTATTATTAGTTCTTTACTTCTCACAATTTACTACTATGATACACTTTTCGAGTCAATTATTTTTGTTACCGAAATATCGAATTTAATATCGAATTTTGAATCTCCAATTAAAACGTTCATTATTATTTCGTTAATTTGAACCAATTCCACGAAAATCAAACACGCTTATTAATCATACTAAAATATTCACTTCTGCAAACAAAAATATCAATCACATCAACAAAAAAATTCCCACTCCCCGATGTACTTACAATCCAGAACACTGTAAACAATCATCGCAGTCAATCTACGATTATCAGCGTTTAACATTCAGCGAGCAAAACAACGGCGGGAGACACGCACTTCAAACGACGCCGACGCATCGATCATCTTACGGACAAGCGCACGTGACAGACGCGCGCCTCGACGAAAGCGATCGTTTGCATCCACGTCGCGCGTCAATAAAGCCAGGCAAATGAAATAGTTACGCTTTATTAAATTACAGCAGTCGCGCTTAACTAGCTCCATCGCCATTCCGTCGACGTATCGACGCTTTATTTTTACCCTCCCATCAGCGTCATCGGTAATTCGACTTTCCCCCCCTTAGGCTTCCTTATCTTCCTGTATCACGGGAAAACTCATCAGCCTCTGCATCATATATATTTACCCTGCGCGCACACACATACTAGAGGCTAGTTGTTTACCTGAGCGCGCCGAGGAATTCAGAATCGATCCTTGCCACTTAATCTGTTCAGATTTGAGGGAGAGTATTGTGGGGGTATGTTTGCGCGCGATCGGCTCTTTATACGTTTGCTCGATTGATCACGGAGCGTAGAATGAGTGGGTGGGGCTGGGGAGGCGCGTGGAGATGTGAATGAATTAGGGCGTCGACAGGGAGAGTGGATTTCTGCAAGGATGAAATGACGCGTGAGTGGCGAATTTTGGAGAGCTTTGGATTTTCAAAAGATGAGGCGGGAGGGGTGAGCTTTTTTTTAATGGAACGGTTTGATTGCGGTGGTTATTGATGGGATTTGAGTTGATGCTGTGATTTGAAAAAACAATTTTTCTTGTACTGATTGGTTATCGGTAGTGGGATATTTCGATATTAAATTAATTTTACCTTTATTCCATTATACGGGAATGACTTACACAGTTACAAAGCACAGAATTCAATTAAATTTCTGTATTACAATGTTATGTTTACTTTTAATTACTTTTTGAGTGAAGCGAATGATTTGAATTTATTTGTAACAATAAAAAGGATTAATTAACGTGTAAAACATTTTTGTGATTACATATTTAATTGAAAAAGGAACATTATAAATAAATTTGCAATATTAATTAATTAAATACTTATTTACTTGCCATAGTACAAAAATTGGAAAATTTTGGCGTAACGCAAACACATAGTAAAAAGCATTCTCATTGTGTAAAATTAAAAAGTGCACCGAGGCGGATGCACCAGGGGTAATAGGCTTTAGAATGGTTAATACGGTAATTATGTTAACTTATAAATGCATTAGTCGCGCGTTAAATTGTCCCGGAATATATAGCAGGGGGATCAAGCGAGCCAGTTTCGTTGAGCGGCAGTCAATGATTGTACGGTTCCTGTAATCATATTACTTGCTTATCAAACGATGAGCAGGGGGACTTTGTGTCAATATCGCTTTAGTACTTTATGATAAGTGGGATATAGTCAGCAAAGTATCGGACTGCCGGGAAATCCTCGTTTTAAATATGGGAAAATAAAAATTTTCTTTCGCTGCAAATATTTTTTTCAGATCCTTTCCATCAAACCGAAAATAACACGAATAATAATATAAATATCTGATACCTCAACTCAATAAAATTGAATTTTTAATTAACAATAGACAACAACAAAGATATACCATAAACAAAATTTTCAGATAGTTTTACAAACGAACTGCGCTATGAAGAGTCGACAGCAAATATTCAAAGGGCCGCAGGAGCTTCAGCTGCGTGCCAGCGCGTACCGCACTACACAGCTCAGAAATATGTATTTGCCCGATCAATTCCCTCTCCTGCGGGAAAAGCCGACGAGCGCTCGGCTATTATTGCCCCGCCGCAGTCCACTTTATAGCATCAATCGTGACTGTTTGCGTTCGTGCCTACCGTTTTTCTCCATTTTTTATAATCCCTCACCACTCTCGCTCTCTCCAGCTGATTTTTCCTTCCGCTCCCGAGATAGCTGGCCAACGGACAGCTGTTTTCGGCTGAACGGAATTGCGAGCAGCGGAATTGTAAGGGAGAGCTCGTTACGCTTTTCGGGTCTCATTGGGCTTGACTGCGCCGTGAAACGTTTAGCGCAGCGGTTCGTCGAGAGGGAGGTGATTGATTTGTTTGTTTCTTTTTGTCTTATATGCGGATGGTAAGCGGGACTGGCGGATACGAGCGCGTGACGTGAGCTTCCTCGTCGTTATTGCTGCCGTGTCTGCGCGGGGTTGTTTTCGAGAAGTTAGGGTTCTGGAAAATTAAAGGGTGAGAGGAAGTGGCTGGGGTGGGTTGGAGGGGAGGGTAGTTTTCAGCGAAAATAGAACTGGCGGCTTGATGTTGACAGAGTCAATTATTGTTGGAGGTGAAGTTTTTGAGGTTGTTTTGGTTTGCGGACTTTTGGATATTGAAAAGAAAATTTGCTCTAGTCATGAGTTGTTTAGTAAAAGAATTTATTAGTGACAGCTTGAGGTAATCAATTTTTGCTGCTGGATTATAAGAAGAGATGTATTTGAAACACAAATAAAAATGTATACGGATAAAGAATAAAAAGGAAAATTATCTAACCATACATGAAAATACTAAAGGCAATTATTGGAAAAAGTGAAGATTGATTGACTCGTGTTTGTTTGATGTTATTCATTCGAGCGATGAACTTTTGGTAGAAACTTCACAACCCCTGTAATGACCGCATGAAGTTTTGTAATTTGGAAAGCTATTAGGTCATCGGTTCGAAACCTAAACTTGAAAAGTTTTATGACAGGCATCGTTAACGTCAGTGTTCCAACTTCATCAATTATTCATCTGGAAATTGCTATTCTCGTACACTTGTCGACTCGGAATACGAATGTTATTATTTTAAGTCTATCATTAGTCACAAAGCCACAACCATCTCTGAATAAATAAGAAGTCGACGGTCTGTCAATAAACATTCTCAATCATTACAAGTTCCGCTGTTCAAGATTTAATCATTAATAACCTAACTGAATTCCAATCAATGATTAATGCAATTATTAAAAACAAACCAAACCAATCAATAAACCCTCTCGAGAAATCAAACCATAAAAAGCAGCCAATCCAAAAGCAAATGAGCACATTAACAGAAAAGCTCACAAAGCCAAGAGAAAAAAAGAAACAAATAAACGGGAACGGCCGCATTAAAAAAAACAACTACCGCTATAGAAACGGCGGCAGACAAGACGAGAGCTAGAGAGGCGCATACGCGCGAAATGGCTGGTATACGCTGCAGCTGAACTGCAATGCGCGGCGGGCCGCCGACGATGCGGCTCCGGCTTTCATAAATAAACACGGTGATTTTGAGGTTTGACGATTGCACTCGGCTCTTTACGGCTCGCCGAGCCGATTTCCAAGCAACGGGAGAGCGAACGACATGAATCCAAGCC
>UELX01001433.1:0-44298 GCA_900480035.1 Eupelmus urozonus | reverse complement strand
ATAGCACTGCGTGGCATAAATCCTCACTTATGTCACGCCTATCCGTGGCATAAGTAGTCCATTATTGCACCGTGCATTTAGCACCCTCGCTACGCTCGGGTGCTAACTGCACGGTGCAAAAATGGACTGCATATGCCACGGATAGTCGTGACAGAGGATTTATGCTATTCAGTGCTATAAAATATTGTACGATACTCGTGTAATAAGTAATACTTCAAGGCACGACATTTAGCGCACTCGCTACGCTCGGGTGCTAATACACGTTCCTACATTTCCTACATGCCGTGCGGGAAGTGCGTTTTCTCGCACGGTCGATTGTAAATGCGTGCGTTAAAACAAGCTTCCCGCAAGTCGCATCAAAAAATTATGTACAGTACATTGGCGATAAAGTGGTTTCAATCTCGTGTAATCTTTCAGCACTCGCTTCATTCGTGCGTAAACGTCTATTCCCAAATAACTATTCCCAAATGGATCAAATCTTAGCTTTGTTTAATTTAACGGAAGGTTTAGGGAACATGGAGATCAATACCGTTTTTGTATATGTTTTAAAAATAACAGACGACTGATATTAAGTGGTATTTAATTCTAAAGATCAAAATATAGTTTTAAGTGACTAATGTTTTAATGTTACAGGACCCGAGAAGAATAACGTTGAATTTCTAAAAGTTTAGTTTTTCATTTGTTCAAGACTTCTTCGAAAAATGAGTCTGATCTTCTTTAGTATCTTAAGATATCGATTTCGCATAATGGACAACACGAAAGTACATAAAAAATAGTAAAAATGTTTCTTATGCATTCGTTCTGAAAAATCAATACTAAGCAAAAACACACAGCCAGCTTTCCTGGTTTCTACTTTCACAACCGGAAAACGCCTCGGTTCTTTCCTGGACTTGCCGGTGTTTTGTATAAAAATTGTATATTCACGGGCTCCTAAAGTCATAAAACACATTTGTGCTTTGAAAACTTGCAAAAAAGCCTTTACCCGCTTACGAAGACCTCCCTTTTGAAGCAGCTAGGAAAAAAGGGCTTTAAATAAAATCAAAGCGAATAATATGCAGTTTACCGTGGCACGGACCAACCCGATGAATACACATTTCTTTAATTTAAAAGCCAAAAAAAAGTAATTTTCGACCACAAGCCTTTACTAAGCCCCAACGTTCTAAAACAAAAAACAAAAATAAATTGACAAAAGACAAGGGTTAAAAGAATCAACTCTTGAAATGAAAACAATCAAGTTCCCCTCGCCCACCCCCGAAAAAAAAAATCGAATCACCAATCGTCTACAAACTTACTCCCGCGAAATATTCAAACAAAAAACAACGCGCAAAGGAACTAGAAAAAAAGAAGACAGCAACAGCGACGGCTGCAAGCTCGATAAATCGAAGGGGTGAGCTCGGCGGCGTTATACAGTAGCGCAGGATTGCAGGCGCGATTAAAAGTCGAGAGGGGAGTTCGGAAAATAAGGGCGAGCTTCGCCCGCCGAGTGTGTTTTTTTTGCGCGCGGGCGAGCCCCTCGACAAGGAGGAGAGAGAAACGAGGTCGACGAAACTCAAAGGGACGACGGCATTTAATCAGGCCTTTCATCCGGCCCCCGCGTATACAGCTCGCCGGGTATAGATATATCTATATAGAGAGCATCGTGTAGAGCATCGAGGGACGCCTAATTTTGATTTGGCCCTTTTCGGCCGGCCGGAGAGAGAAAACCGCATTTCCTCTTTGTGCGCGGGCGCGGGAGGAGAAAAAAGTGCCGGAGCTTCTGCCGTTGCCAGCTTCGTCTTTGTAGTCGCGAGGGCAGGCTTCTTAAAGAGATTTTCCTGCGGTTCGCCTATGCGACATGATATAGGTTGGTAAATGTTATATGCCTGCTGAATATGCGCGCCGCGGAATCAAACGAGCCTCAGACTATATGGAAAATTTTGCTTCTTCGTCATCTGCTGTCCTGGCTTTGTGTCCTTAAGCTTCTTTATAAAATGTATGATGTATTTTATTTTTGGATTGGTTACAGTGATTATTTAATTTTAATGAACCTGCTGTTCCCTTTGTATATTAGAGAAACGAGACAATTATTGAACAATAGATTAATTTCGAAATATATATTTACGATTAATTGTTCTACCTTTATTGGAAAAATGTGTATATAAAATCCAAACTCGATCTTAATTAGTTTAATATTTAGATGAAGTAATCAACAAAAAGTTTTAATTGGATTTTTACTGATAAGTTCCTCAACTATACAAACATTGCACGGAAAAACATCGTACTTGTTTTCAATACTTATATATCCAACCTCAATCCATAATTCTTTCATTTAAAAAATAACCGAGTTTGAAATGAAACACCAACATTATTAAAAATTTATATATTTACCCTTACTTAAAAAACTTTCTACATCATCGCATACTCCCGCAACAACAAACTCGCTTTTACAATAATTTATCGGGAAAAACGATGCCTCCCCTCTTCACTACAGCGCGCGGCTCGATTTACGCACGCGATCCCGCATTACAGCCTCCTTAAACCGTGAAAAACTCGCCGGCCTTTTCCGCTTCCGGACAGTTATTTCCCTCGGCCATTTCTCCCATCCCACGCGCGCATTCCTCTTTTTTTATCCCCCTCGGCTAGCGCTTTTTTTTTTCGTCCACGTCCACGAGCTGAAATTATATATCGGCATCCAGGATCGCAGTAGTGCCGCGAGCTTGATTTGTGCAAGCGCATTATGAAGGACGTAATAACGTAAATTGCATCGTTACGCCGGGTAACTGCCGCGAATAAGTCAACGAGTGGCTCTTTTTTTTACTGATTCCCCCCGAGTCATTTACGTAATTCTTTCGGAATAAACTACACGAGCGAGCGCGCGGGCCGCGCGCGCAGGAGTAAATACACCGGCCTCGTATAAAGTGTCGATAAATTTTATTATTCTATTAAGGCGCGGGAAGCTTCCCAGGCGTTGTTTAATTTTAGCGCTCGCCATAGTTTGAATAAAGTATAAAGCGGTCGAATTGGATTTTGCTCCGCGTGTAACGGGCCTTTTAAAATGTACTGCGAAAGCGCGGGGATGTAAACTCCGGATGATTGCAGCGCGTCTGTTGCGAGGAAAAAAAATTGTGTAATGCGATTAAGTGAAAAAAAATGTTCCGCTTTGATTATATTTGTATGCACTTCATTCGGGTCGATTTAATTTCCTTTCCATAACAATCTTTGCTGAGCTGCGTAATAATAGAACGCGAATAATTGATGTAATGAACTCTTGGCTTGCTCGCTTCCGTCCGTTATCGGTTGATGAGCGAAATTGGTTATTCATAAATTGGGTTATTTTACGAATTATACGTTATCAGTTTGAAATTATTATGATAGTTTTGCGATCGATTCAACGTGAATGAAATCATAAGCTGCATGATGATTCTGTATGCAACGGATTTTTTGCTATTAATAAAGGAATGTTTTGTCTATTTATCGAAATTTACAATGTGATAATAATTGTTTATATATATGTGAGAATAACAGAACACATCAGGTTAGTTTATGATTGATATACAAAAAATAATTCATTTATCATATGTTTGTTACATCTGCAAACATTTATATTCTAAAATGCTCATTCGAAACAAACTTCAAAGCTTTAAAACAAAACAAGATAAGAAAACAAAAATCGTTAAAAAAAAACAAACGAAAAAACGCTTACCCTTCTCACCAACAATCACTCAGGCATAAACTCTCAAGCAGCCGAAAAATTGTTCAAAAACTTTCTCACCCTCAAACCCGGCGCGCCACCTCTCACGCTTCCTTTAGCAAGCCAAGCTCCATACAAGCGCAAATTTCGCACTCCACATATCCACAGAACGAGGAGCAAACTTAGCCGCCCAGCGAAATCCCTTTGCACACTCGACCCAGTTGAATTCGGTAACGCACGCACGCAAAACCTCCTCCCCCCTCCCCCGGTCGCATATATACATACATATACGATAACACCGAGCGCGGGATTCGAGATTTAAACCCTCGGTGCGCATAAAGGGCAGCTCGGCTGCTAGTAAAAAAAAGAAAGAAGGAAGAGGAAGAAGCGAGGACAAAAGAAAAGCAGCCGAGAAGGCACGTTTCCCGCACACTGGGGAATGCTGCAAGCTTTTTCTCTCTCTCTCACACACACACACGGATAGAGTCATAATCTCGTTAAGCACACATTGACGCGAGCCAGCAGCGCGCCAGCCCGACGTGACTCCATTAAGATCTCTCGCCCTGGCAGAGGGACTCCGGCTCCCTTGCTTATATACGCCGAGCGGCTCTTTATCCGCCCATCTCTCGCTTTCTCTCTTCTCTCACTATCCGTTGGACGGAGACAAATTTCTTCGCTCGGCCATATTCCTCGGCTGCAGCTAGCTGGCTGGGCGGGCGATCGGAAAGCTGGATTCCCAGACGACGTCTCATACCGGAGAGGACGGCTAGTCGGGAATTATCGCCGGGATTTGGTCTGTGTGCGTTTGGGCTTGCGCTTCTAAGCGATGATGGATACTTAGTTGGACGAGAGAGAGAGAGAGAGAGTTACGTTCGTTCTGGAAATATCTTGTCTGGGTGGAAGTATTTCAATCTTTCATGATGTTGGAAACAATTTTGATTCGGAGAACTGAATGAATAGCGATTCTAAAAGAGATGGGTTTCGAGATTTTTCTTATCGATCAAGATTGGATCTAGTGTTAATCTACAGACAAATTTATCCGTGTTTCGTATTTTGAGAGTGCTCCTGAAGAAATCAACAACTTGAGTACGATAGCAACGCTCTTTAGTGTAAGATTTTTTCACAATTTTAAATTATTTATTGCGTTGAAAATAAAATAAATCAATTTTTGGCGTTTAAAATTTAAGATTAATTTTAAAAAAACTTTGAAATATGAAATTGCAAAAATAAAGCTGCAGTTCATGAAACAAAATTGAATACGCTTTCAGCAACTTTCTATATTCATTATCAAACTTCCAATTTCACCCGGTGAACTGTATTTTTACATTTTCCTATATAAAATTTTTTTTTGATTAATCTTTTGTTTTAAATTAATCTTTTTTTTTTATTAATTTGAATTTCGATCACTCCTGGAAAAACAATTTAAAAATATGAAAAAATGTGAGCTTAATTAATTTAACAATAAATTATTAACTTAACTGGCAAAATTTGCAATCGTTCTGATTATTAAAAGTTAAATAGAAATTTTATGACCTACACCGAATCGCTAAAGTTGTGTTAGTCCCAACTGATACCTATTTAATTCTTATTCGTGGACTTTTATCAATTTTACTCAACGAAACACTCTTACTCAAGAATCGAAGCAGCAGGTGGACAGACGCACTCACGAATCCTCGAATACCACTTTGTTCCCCTTTTACTCTCCAGGTCGAGCAGCGACGATTCCCTCTTCGCTATTACTTTTCGTCTCGTAACCGCGACTCGAGCTCGTCTCCAAGTTTACAGAGATATATTATCCGCTTGGCAAATGAAACGTTCGAATTGATCGGCGATAAAGAAGAAAACTCTCGCTATTCCTCCAACTCTTCTATTCTCCCGCGTTTAACTTTTGCCACGCTCGACTCATAAATTAAATGATTCGCGTGGCGAGCCCCCCTCTATTCACCTATACATATATACACGATATACTCCATCCCCGGCTCTTAATTGCCCGTTTCTGCAATAATGAAGTCCCGCATTAACCGCGCCCCGCTGATTTACGGCTCTACTTTATGAATCAATCCAATTTACGGCCGCGCGCCGTCGCACTGGTAAACACGAAATTGTTAATTAAGATCGCCTCTCAATCTATTAAACTCGCTCCGAGATCCTCGCCGCGCCTGCCCGCGCGTTAAATATGAACGCCACCGCGTCCTCCCCGCCTAGACAGCCCGGAAAGACACTGGACTATTAAAATTAATGGTTTAATTCGTCTTACACGAATCGCCCCGAGCGTTTCATCGTTCTTTATTGTTCTCGAAAAGCCGGCATAACGCACTCGCCGGCTAACATGTCGTATTTTTTTCCCTCTCGCGGAAAATCATCGCTGCGAGCTTCTCCGCGCCGATCGATTTCTCCGCGATAAACCCGCCGACGGGGAATTATCGCGTCGCCCCCGCGCGCTACTCTGCCTTATTCTTACGTCCTCCATATTTCTCAATCGCGGGGGCGCATTTGTCTTCTCGAGCTCTCTCGCTGCATAACGAGTTTCTCCCCCGCGCTGCTCTTTTTTTTTTAGCGGACGGGGCGGGTGTGTAGGTCGTCTGACTAAACGCATGGCTTTACTACTGAGCGGAGTTTGCGCTAGCTACTTGTCTCGCGGCGTGTAGAACGAGTGTAAATGCGTTTTTGTAAGCGTGGAATGGCTGAGTGCTCGAGAGTTAACGCATGGCGCGAGGGTAATTGAAATTAGTGGATTCTTTTTTCAAAAGTCGAAGCGTAGGAGGAAACTAATGTAATTGAATAATAGTAGAGTTTGCCGAATAACCTCCGGTGAACTGGTTAAAGGAAAATAAAGCGAACTGAGAACCGGTAAAAGTCATGCATCTGAGAAGTAGGAAGCTCGCTACACCGTCTCGGCAGCTTGGTAATATTCTTTTTATTCCCTGCTTTACTGCGCCCTACCGTAAACATCCCGCGTCTTATACTCCGGGAATACAAGATTCCCTCTATTCTAATTTAGCAAAGCACATAGCTGCCCTACGCTACAAGCCACGCGTGTATACTCCAGCATTGCCTGACGTACAGGGACTTAACCTTCCACTTTACCGGCTGCAAACTGGGAATACCACGACATTTTTTCACTCGACGCTCGTCTATATATGTTTATTACACCACGCGTGCGACGCTCGAGTCCTTTTTTTCCTCTCTACCCTCTGGTCCCCTGACCGTCGCGAAATTATTCTTGCCGTGGAAAATAATGAGATTTACCGCAGAGCGCGGGGCTAAATTATTGCGACGAATCACGCGAGAGGGAGAGACGCATTAAGTGGAACACACGCGCTCTGAATTTATATTCAACACCGTGGACGCGAGCGATTTTTTTTTTCCCTTTTACGTCCGCGCGCTCTTGACGGTCCTTCGCGAAATGTAGATTAACGTTATGAATGTCGCGCGAGCGGCGAGCGCGCGAGTTGCATCTAGAGATATCGCCGCTCCTTTATTTTTTTTCGCGCACGCGGGGGTGGATTCGAAAAAAATAGGGGGGAGGGGTAAAGAAGCGGTATCGCGAAATACAGGGATTATTTATTGTTTAGCGCGAGAGCCGGGGGAGTCGGATGCATTATTCAAAATTAAATGAAGCGAATGGCTGTTCGTTTGCGCGGGAGATTATGAAAAATAAAAGCGCGCCTTTTTTCCGCCGCGATTTATCGCGCGGGAGGTTTTGAGGGAAAAAAGTTTAATGGAATGATGCTTTTGTTAAATATGATTAAGAGATTAAATGTGACGATTCTTTATTGACCGAGCAGATTTAAATAGATCGGCGCATTCGGGTGATCAATATTTCTGATTTTTGTTCGGCGACACGGGGAAAAAGAACGGATTAACGTCGCAAACGTCAGTCACGCTGGCAAACGCCACGAAAAGGCGTAATTTCTTTTTTTTTTCATTTTTAGCATTAATATTCCCGGGATTAACGGGACTGCAATCATAAAACTGAAAATTGGGGATAATTATTTCATTACCCGACGGTCGCAATACGAAAAATCCCCGGCCGAACAGCCGCCACAGGAGATGATTTTCATTGGCCGTAATAATGTTTGCTCTCGCGGAGAGATAAAAGTGTCAATAATTTAGCGGCTGTGCGCACGAAAATGGCTCTGTCGAGGAGCAGAGGAAAAAAAAGGGGAAAGGCATTTGGCGTACAAAGAGAAACATCCCCGGGGCAATAGACTGACGGCTGTTTTGCGTGAATGCCAGCACGCGCGCTCGCGCTGGATGAATTTTACACAAGTTTATGGACGCGCTGGCGCGCTAATGGATTTATCGATTGGGGAAAAGGACATTTTCAATGGTCCTTGATTTTTTGATAGCGATGCGCGTTCCGATAAATTTAGTGTTTTAATATTGTTTTATTAAGGAGAAAAGTAGGATCAGAGAAATGGCTGCGTGCGCATACGATCGTGATATTTCCTTGTTCATTTCCAATCGCGAATGGATATTTCGCTTAATGTACGCTCAGGCGCGATATTTTAAATTATTACGAGTTTGTCTGGCATTCAAATAAATGAATCCTTTTAATAACACTGCGTTAAAGGTATACAAGAATCATTATTATTCTAACGATGATACATCGTATTTTCCTGAAAAAAAAAATAAAATTTTATATCGTTGAAAATTTTAAATATATTTTAGAATAAACATTTATTACCCTGATTAAGTACATTTATCTTTATTTTATATTTTATATATTTATGTGTATAACAGATAATAATCATTAATTTATTTTTGTTACAGGTGAGTTGCCGAGATTTATCGAATACGGCTTCAATTGGTCCGTATAATACGTAAGAATTATATTATTCATACGAATTCAAAATAACTTAATTTTAAATACTAAATTATCATAAAAAACGCTTAATTCGAATGAACAAATATTTTATACCCCTTACAACCACACTAAAAATTATAGCACCAAAAAAATCCGCTGAAATTACTAAACCATCTAATCGCAAAACAAACATCTAATTTCAAAATTCCATCAAAACAAAAAATCGCCCCTACCAATTACCTCTAATCCACATCGGCGAACAATAACAAGAAGCCCACGAGCACTCGATCCACCAACATTTCCACAAGCTCACCAGGAGAAAAGAAAAAAAAGCACTCTCGGGAAAACAGCCCATCCGCCCACGCGATCCCGAGAAAAGTCGGCCTTATCAATCTCCTCTTTTTCTCTCTCTCTTTTCCTCCTCTCTCCAGCAAAGAAAAAGCGAAATCAGGGGAAAGCGATTCGCCCCTTGGCTCGCATCGGCGCGTAACGAGGCTCGCATTAGCACGGCCGGGGCTTTAATGGAAATTGCGGCCGAATCGAATTGACATCCAGCCAGAGCTCGCGCGTTTGCGATCCTTAACGTGCCGGTGGTGGCGATTTCTGACCCTGGCAGAGCCGGCCTTGCGCTTGCGCGCCCTGCGTGTATATACGTATATATCATCGTCTCGCGGATCTGAGCGGGGCGCGAGGCTCTCCGGTTACACTGTCCGGCCGGGCCCTCCCCGTAATCGTGCATAATAATTACGAGCTCATCAATTAGCGACAGGCCAGCGAGCCTGACGCTAATGCGCGCCTGGGCGTGCCCGAGTGGCCGGCTCTCTTGGCTGCCGCTTGTACGCGCTGTTTCCTACAGAGTTGTGTGATTTTTTTCGTCTGCGTGTTATGCGCTTGGAGATATAGGGATTGTTCGGTGGGCGACGAATTTATTGTTGATTAGTGAGGATTGGGTATTTGCATGGAAATTCCATTTGATTCGCCAGTTGAAATATTGAAAAATAATTAAGATGTGTTTTTTATTTTTTTAACGTATTGATTATATTAATACAAATACTTTAATTGGGTCTGTAACTCAATTTTCACTGACCGAATAAATATGGCAAGTAATATTTACAACATAATAAATATATTATAAAGAACCGTGCAAAACAAATATATATATTTGACTCTCCGTAATAGTATACTGTATCTCCCTGCAAAATTTTAGGTCAATATTTCGAAACATATAATAATAAAAATTGGTAGAAATATTTTAAACGTTAAAAAAACTTAAGATTAATGAGACAAATGAAGAGAATTTTAATAAAACTTTAATTGCTTCGAAAAACTTCAATGAAGTTTTAGAGAGAAATAGAATATGCTAGTACAAAGGGCAAAAATTGGTTTAGTTTATAACGCAACATATTTTACTGTTTAATATACATAATCGATAGTAATAGGACAATCGGACCTCGTTAAATAAAAAAAAAAGAAAAAAATCTCATCAACAAAACTCAAACCAAAATAAAACTCCCAATACTTCCGCTCCCGTAACCAGATCTACACGCGCAATTACATCCTATACACCCAGACACTCGTGTGTACACACACGAGCAGATCGCGCGCTTGCCTATCCGAAAGCTCGTAACACAATCACGCACAATGTCCTTTGCAGGCGGCCTCGCGCTAGCTCTGATCCAGGCCAACGCACATATAGGCCCTCTCTGCGTGAGCCCGCCCGCTCCGGCGAAGTAGGTGTAGGGCGCGCCATGTAGGGACTCGGGATATGCGCCCGCTTCTTGCCAAATTAATGCTGATATTGCAGGGGAACGCGTGCAAGCTCTCGCGAGGAATCGCGCTTAGTTAAATGAAGGCTGCAATTATTTACGGAAACTCGAGTGTAGAGAGTAGAGACTTAGTCGGTAGGTGATAAGAGATTCGTGTACAATGGTGAATTTATTGTGGCGCGGATTATAATTGACGGTTTGTTCGTTGAAAAGATGGATAGAGGGAGAGGGAGATGTAAAAGTTTTGAACTCTTTGCGGGAAGCGCGCATTTGTTGCACGCGTTAATTTATGTTTGTTCGCATTATTCGGAAGTTCCACCGGCGAAATTTCGCTTGAAGTTACGGCCAAACATTTATAATTACTTTCAGCGTTAATGGTGAACTATAAATTTTAAATAATTAACCGTCAAAGTAAATGTGCAAGTGAATTCTGACGCGAACCGCAGAATTATGAATAGTTTACTGAAAATCCCAAAACTAGGTCATCATGGGGCAACTTGTAAATTATTGAATCTCCTTATGCGCACTACAAATTATCACCCGCCGTTAAACTAAATTATTTAATCAATTTATTTTTATCACCCCCCCCCCAACATACAAATAATTATTACACACAACTATCAAAAATTTATAAAGCGCGATCGAAAAGCCCGCGCAACACACAGTAAAAGAAGGAACCGAAGAAAATAAAGACGCCACTGTCAATATAGAAGAAGAGCAGCAAAGTGTCGGCCGGCAAAGTGCAGACGGTTTGCATCTTAACGGTCGCAATTTAAAATTCAAAAGCTAAATGCAGCGCGTAATACAGAGAGAGTCGAGCAGAAGTGTATTATCCTTACTTTACGCCCGCAAGTTTTTTCCATAAAAAGATCGTTAGCCGACGGGCGCTCGTTGTCATTTTAATATATTAATAAACAGCGTTTAAATGAAAGATGATATCGCCCGCACGACGTAAAACGCGCGCAGCTCGTAAATTTTTTTAATGCTTTTCGGAAACGCTTAATGCCGCGCGTGCGCGCGCGAGTCCCGCGACGCAACATGTGTTGAAAAAGGATAACGACGCGATAAGTTTTATTATCGTTATGCCTTTTATTGCGCGGACGGATGCAATATACTTATAGTCGGCATCGCGGCTACGAATTTCCCGCGGTGTATACGTGCAAATGTCGATAACGCATTTTGCAATAAAATGACATTCCTTTTACTGTTACGGAACTTTTTAATGTGTCCTCTGTAATACGGGCTAAGGCGAGAGGACGAATTAGAGGCGCGATTCTTTATTTTAGGTAAAGTAGTGAAGGACTTATTGAATAAAGTAGAAAAAAGAGTTCCTCTTTCGATTTTCTTTTGAAAATGTTTATTAATGAAATTGTTGAAATAATCGCCGTAGTTATTCCATTATTAGTTATTCCATTATTTATTCTAGGTTATCACTTTATTTCTACATTTAATAACTCGAAGCAGGAAATTCAATTTTTTATTTTATTTTTACTTTTTAAACTATCGTATTTTATAGATCTATAAAGTTATTTAGAGAAATTTAATACATTACAGATACAAAAATAACAAATAATTTTGAATATTTTCAGCATATTCGGTAACCAATATATATTCTCCTCTCAAAATATGTGTACTGTAATAAAAACCAATAGGAAGTGTTGTAAAATAAAAAAAAATTTTGGAAATATGCAAATAATACCTTTAGCTTCTCTAAAATATATATAAATTTATTGATAACGCTAATATTGGATGAGACCACGATTAATAAACATGCAAAGTTCAAAATACAAGCAAATCTCTAGAAGCCTTTAAGAACGAAATCAACTTAAATTTTTATAAATAAAAAACAGATTACGGATCACCTCTATTAAAATGTATTTTACTGCATGGAAGACAACGATGGTCAAAATCGAAATTGAGGTTTTAACAAGTATTCCTTTTTAAATTTTCATACTAACCAGATGTGCATTGAACCAAAACTGTCCAAAATTTTCTGACAATATTACTAAATGAAAATAATATTTTATTGATTTATAAAGCTGTTTTTCACTGCTGTGCGTTATATAACATTAAATAACTTACATGAGATTTTAGTGAAATCATCAACAATTTCAAAATTGAAAAATGTTTTTAACTGGATTTTGTACAAAGAAGTAACTTATTTAACAAATAAGTAGATTTTCACTCTACAATATCGAACATTCTTTTAGAAATACTTCAATTGCTAGATAAAATGCTTTCAAAGACAAATCCACGTTTTTTCTTTATTAATCTCACCCACGGGCAATTACGGCACAAACGAAAAATGTAACTCTTACAAGTTGCTGCTCAGTAATACGTGCCCTGACCGCACGAGGAAACGATTATATCCTCGCGTTTGAGGTGTGCAACAAAGAAAAATCACTTTCTTTTAGCTAGAAGAAATTTCAAAGAAATGTTACAGAGAAAAAATTGGCTCGCGACCTCGAAAAACCAAGCAAGAACCGATCCTTTCACACTCGCACTGAGAAAGAAAGAGAGAGAGAGAGAAGAAAAGAAAAAGGTCTTCTTATTTCGCAGCGAACGAATGGTTTGTTCGTCCGTCAAAGTACGTTGCAGGTTATTTAAGTATTTTTGCCAAAGTACACCATTGCCTTTCTTTTACAAAAATCTGAAGAAGGAAAAAATCAATAGATACTAAAATAGCCGAGGATTTAGTTAGGGTATGTGGGAGAAGTTCTTTGTTGCAAAGATTGATAATAAAATTTTTAACACCAAATAGTTTGAATAATTTACGTAAAGGGCTGTTCACTCTAAAACACAATTAGACTTGAAAATTAATAGGTATTTTAATCAAATTTCAAACATTTTTATTTTACTGACCTTATATTATAAAATATTTGAATTTATAATGCTTTTATGGTAAAGAATTTCCTAATTTATAGATGAAAATTTCTTAGTAAATAATAATTCATCTAGAAAAAGTAAGAATTGCTTAATTTTTTTACTTTCAATGAAATCGATTTCTTAGAATAAATATGTAATAAAACATTCGATAATTTTTTAACTAGTCATATTAGGCCGATAGTTTTTATAGTTTAAACAAACGTCTGTAGCTTTATTGTTCCAGAATTATTTGTTGGTACCATCAATTTTTTATAGAATATATAAAATTAAACCTCTAAAGTAATAATTTATATTGTATTTTTATTAAAAAATTAAGTGCTGCGAAGAAATTATAAAAGTGTGATAAAGCTGTATTTTAATATTTTAAAGAAAGCCTAAAATGTTTAAAAGTATAATAAATATCATTCAAACATTTTGAAAATTTTTAGAATACATAATTTCATGCACATAATCACAAACTTACAGTTTAGTTCAGCATACTTTTCGATAGTTTTGGACCAAATATTTCTCACTGCATACAAAAATACTTTGTTCCTTTTTAAAATATTTTTCTATTCTGGTTTTAACATAAATTGAAAATACAAAAAGTAATTCAAAAGTTATATTTGTTGGTATTTTCTACTTACTTTTATAAAGACCTAAAGCTCTGTTAACTATTACAACAAAATGCTTTCTCAAAAAGAATACATTTTTAATTTTGTAATATTTAATATGAAAATATCTCAAATTTATCATTTTGATCTCATTAAAAATCCGCTGCTAATTACTTTATAACAGGTTATTTAGTTTGCAATTTGTGTTTTAATAATACTATATCTTTTATTTTATTTTTTGAAAAGAGTAAATGAGAGTTTAATTTCGTTAAATAAATAAATAATTTAATAAACATACATTTTTATATAGGTCATGCAGCACCAACATTTTGTATTTTGTAAAAGCAGGAAAGAAAAGTAATGCATAAATTTTAATAATAATTAAGCTAATTTTGACTTGAATAATAAATATTATATTTTATTAAGTGTGAAATTAACAACTTATTTTGGCAAATTATTTTCTTTTCTTGTAAATTAAATGCATTTTCATATTGAAAATCAAAATTTTCAAATTTTATATGTTGATAGGTAATTGATACATTAATCATAAATATACATATAAAAAACCAAAAGAAACATTAAAAATATTTCCAAATACGTTTATTGAGTTACGTAGTATTAAACTTACACATTAAGAGTTTTTTTGTAATCAAAGTATTACAGAAAGAACTACGAATATTATAAGTTTATACAAACAAATATTTAAGCACAATTTTCATAGGCATAAATGATAAATCGCCATACAAAAAAAAAAAAAAAAAATCGCCAAAAAATCAGCGCGAAACAATTCCACTGCTGCTCAACTTTCAATCTACATCCATAAAGGAATTCCATAGGAAAAAGCTCCCTTACAAAGAAATTAATCCCGCAACATCACACGATAAATCAACGAGCGATCCGCGAGCACAGCTGTGCCTAAGGGGTTCATCCCCCCATCCGCGTCTGCAGCGAACGGACAGCTTTGTCCGGACATCCGGTGCACTCTTGTCTACGCCAGAAGTCGCCGATTCGTTCCTCGTCCGTTTCGAATTGGAAGATGTTCGGAATTCTTTTCCCCTTGCCCCTCACGTGTCGCTTGCATGCGCGCACGTTTGCCCTCCCAGTCGTTTTTTCTCCCTTGGTTGGCTTTTCATAGTGGCCCCAAATTCGAATTCAAGGAGCATTGTGCTGATGTAAGTTCAAAAGCCAATCCGATCGGAGATTAATTGGAGCGCGTATTTTGAAATGAGATTTCTTTTTGATCGGGGAAAAAGTCGAGTGTTAAACGAGCTGAATTTTTCGGAAAATTATTTCTTTTGAGGTGGATGAAGAATTTTTTCATTGTCAATAAATGAAACCTTTTTATCTGTGGATACGTTCGTAGGCGCTTAATTTTCAAGTATACACACGAAAAATATACAGAAAAATATTCGTTTCAGAGATGTTATGTACATACTCAAACTATATATTAGATTAAATTTCAATTTAATAAATTTTGTTGTTATTTCTATTTTTATATATGTGAAAATTAAATATTGTAACATTCTTTTAAAATGTAAACATTTGTAAAGAAATAATTCAATACCGTTCCGTTAAATAAAACAAAAACTGTTCGACGAAAAGTATTTCCAATCTTTGTTCTGAATAAAATATTATAACGCAAACAATAAACTTTTGTTTATTAAAACCAATCTCTGTAAATACACGTTTGTTCCTAGTTTGTTAAAGTAAAAACAAATAACAAAACTTTTATTTCTCGTAATGTTTTTCAATAAAATGTAAACTACGAAACAGTTTTTTAGAAACTTTACTGAATCGGTTAAAAAAAATGAAAAATAATGATAGACTCGATAAAGTCATTTTTATTTTTTAGCCTGCAATTTGTATACCGGGCGCAATGAGAAAATATGAAAACTATTATTCTTGGGGCAAAAGGCTAGAACTAGGTCGTACGTCAATACGGAGCTGTCCGGAAAAATCGTTTCTATAAAGTATTTTCATCTTAAACCGGAAAATATAACAGAGCGCGACTTCTACGCAGTGCATAAATTTCCATCGCGATATCCAGGAACATCAAAAGAAATGACAAAAGTTTTTATGACACTGAATCTTCTTTTAATTAACGTGAAAAAGAAGAAGCTCAACTCGACGAACATACTTGTCACGTCGCTTTTGAGATTGAAAGGCGAGTAGTCGACGCAATAAAAATAAATAAAATGGACTTAATTAGAGTTAAAAGAAAAAGAAAGCTACAATGGCTGCATTCAATTTGTCTCCAGTTACCTTTTCTTCATTCTACCGATGCTCCTTGCTGCAATCTCGCTTCAGTAAAAGGTGTGCAAGCGATACTGATACCTCAAAAAAAAGTTATTAATGAAAGCTTCGCGGATCGCTGCTTTTTCTTATATAATAGCCAACTGCTGCTAGTAGATCGATTCAATAACAGCTCGAAAAAGGATCAATATAATGAAATTACTTTTTAAATTCGGAATTAGAAAATTTCTAAATTATAAATTTACATTCAGCATGATAATATTTTATGAATAATTAATTTTCAATAATATTCTGAAAATTGAATAATCAAATATATAATAAACTTACAATTCAACATTTAGCACAATATATAAAAGATACTAAATATGACAACAACTGAAACCGCTTTTAAATAAGCTATAAAAACAACAAGTTATCTCTACATTTGGAACTCTTCATAAAAATTTCTCTTGATAACGCCAGAAAATCTAAGCTATATAAATTCGCTACATTCACCAAAACAAAACAAAAAAGTCAATATTACTCCTTTTATCAGCACATCGATACAGCACAAATTAGCGTGCGCGATACATCCAGTTTTCCAGATTGAAGCGCGCTTCCACATGCAAATACACAGAGCGGCTGGGCAAATTAGCCCTTTGAGCCGCCGATACAAGGTCGCACGGGCTCGTTCCATTGTATTCCAAAACTATCGCTAAATTCGGCCGAGCCGCGCCGGCCTGGATTTCAAAAAGCGAGGGCCGCGCGGTTGCAAGCCAATCTGAGACCAATTTTGTGCTCCATGCGCAAGGACTTCGTTAAAAACAGTTTGACGAGAAAATTTTGAACTTCAAAAGGAGCACGCGCGCACCGGCAAATTTAACGACGAGGCTCGCTCGAAACTGGACCATAGGGCTCGAAATGAACAAGAGCGAATATTAAAATGAAAGGCCGTACGTGCTGGCGATTGCTTTTTCCATTTGTGTCTGCGTGTAATTTTTAGGTTTGTTTTGCAGAAATATCGAGGATTACAGCGATTTTATGTGGGGGTTTTATGAGAGTTGTTGTTGGGCTTCTCTTTACGCGCTGAGAGAAGTTTTAATTGAAAAAGATTCAATATCGCTGACGCTATAAATTAGCTCGTATTCATAATGAACTGTTAAATAATACTTCCATAATATCATATTTCTTTCCATCTCTTTGTGCGATATTTACAATTTAATAGAATATTTAGTTGTTTGTTATTATTGAAGAGTATTTTCTGTTATGAGATACTTTATTGTTATCTGAGTTTATCAATTTTCAGTTATAATCAATTACTCTTGTTTGAAGTATATTTGAGGAAAAAAAAATAGAAATCACTTTTTTTAGATCAAGTATATACAAATTTATACAAACCCACAGCAAATCGAAAACACCCTGTTTTTATAATCCTCAGAGTTTAATTAACAAAACAGTCGAGCTTCGATAACGTAAATACCACCCGCCCACCCAAAAAAATGAAAAGTCACAACAACAAAAAAATGCAAAAAAATACAAACACCCGCGCTTATTCAGCTAATTCGAGATTAGAGCAGCGAGCGGCAAGAAGCAAAAAAGGAAACAGCGAGGCCAGTTCGACTCTGCCGCGACGAAGACTACTGCACAAAGCAAAATAAAACTGCGCGGCTGAATATCCGAAAACAATACATTGCCCAGCGTGACCGAGTAGCCCGGAATAAGGGAAAGAAAGTGGAATACGTGTACACGTATACGTGTATATGTTGTGCAGGCGTGCACCGGAGGCCGCATCCGCTCTTCCAGGACTTGCCAAATATTTGAGCTCACATTCCCCCTCCACTTTGCTCGCTTCATTTTTCTTCTCCCTGGAATGAGAAAAATTTAGAGCCTTTCGTGCGCTGCACGTGTGCTTTACACGAAACGAATTTTCGATTCTCCCGGTGTACCCGGCTCCGGCTACCCCTTTTCCTTATTCCATTGCAGTTTTGCTGGGTCGGCTCGCGGGGCTTTGGTTTCGTTTAATTATGTAACGAGAATGAAAACGTTCCGGCGCTCGCTCGTAATTGGTATTAGTTCGTCTGTTTATTTTCGAGCATTTCAATTTCTTCGACGAGTTTGTCCAAGTAATATGAAAGTACGTAATAATGTTTGAATTTTGAAATTTTCCAGGAAGATAAACGAGCATTTTAAACTGAAAGTTCTGTTATTGATTTTATTTTGTTAAATTCACTCAACTTTTACAGTATTTTTTTTTTAGAATGGCTTTTCATTTATTTGCAAGAGTTTAACGATACTGAATGCTTTTCTATTAAACTCTCATAACTTTGAAAACAATTTTTAATAACACTTCTCGTTATATGACAAAATATTTATTCATCTATTATTTAGGTCTACTATGCTCAACGTATTCACAAAATAAATATCCACAACCAATATTTATACAAAAAGAATGCAGATAAATAATAACGCATCAACAGCGAATTGTTTTACAAAAATATTTATAACTTCACTCGAACGTTCGAAATACCTCGGTGAAAATTTCCCAAAGCTACATCACCCAGAAGAATATACATTCGGCTCGTGCATTCGAGGGATGAAGGCGAAAAGTAAGAAGAATCAGATGGAACAAAAGACGAGAAAAATTCTAAAGTAACCGTACACGCCCAAGTCACTCTCCGCGCGTCTCGCCTAACAAATTTTCTATTCCATTGTTTTCTCCGTCCATTTTCTTCGAAAAGCCCACCCCCACCCGGCCTCCTTGTCCTTTACTTTTTCCGTAACCGGAAGCTTTCGCGCAGGCATCAACGGGCGCCAAATGAAAAACGAAAAAATCCAGAGAGAAACGAGAAAGGAAATATAATTGCTTTGTGTATAAGGCGATAGCGCGCCGAGCAGAGAGGCGAAACTCCGGCGGGGCGCTTGTAAAAAGAGTTGCAATGACGTCGCACGGACAGATATTGCTGCTTTTTTTACGATATCGGAGAAACGATTATTTTGTAACGAACTTTTTTATTTTTCAAGGCGTCGACAAGAGAAATTTCTAGATGAATTATTGGAGCAATTTTGCGAATTACTAAAATTTCGAGGAAATTTTTATTAAGCTTGTTTGAATCAACACGTTTTTGAAAAAATAAGAACTTTTTTGAAGTTCTAATTTTTGACGAGATAAATTAGTTTAAGTGCTTAATTTTGGAACATAGGTTCATATGATAGCATCAGTTTTATTCCGAAAGACCTGAATCAGCAATATTAATGCAGTAACGTTATCAGAAATTGAAAATTACATTTCTTGTTGCACTTAAACCATACGTATGAATAATATCAATTATCAAAATAATTATGCAAAATTATTTGTCATTGATAATTTCATAATTAATTCTTGAATTAACCCTTTGATGCTTGTTTTCAGTAATTATAGATTCAATATTGCTTTAATATTATTGAAAAAGTCTTTTTATTACGAATACAAAAATTGTTAATAAAACCTACAGTCGAATTTTTACAAAAATACTTTTTGATCCTCAAAAAAGAGTTTGCAGTAAAATTTTTTACTTTTAAAGTGCTAAAGTTTTACTAGCCAAATTCATAGCATATATTCACTTTACGGGTATTTTACTGCAAAGTGAGAAATTAAAAGTCAAACCTCTCGTCGCGCTCCGTAATGTACAAAAATTGTAACTTTTATTAAAATGACTATACGTTTAAGATTGAAATTCGCAAAATTATCAAAAAGATAAAAATGAGCATTATCAAACCATTGATTTTCGATTCATAAAAATAGTTACTAAATGAAAATCATTATCATTTGCAATGGATAGCGGCGAAAATCACGCGATATCGGGTAAAAAATTTAATCCATTAGCCGATCTTTTTTCGGCGTTTAACCGCAGAACGAACTCAAGCGGCGCTGTGACACATACAAACGGGAGACAGTCGCGCGTCGATTGTCAATTTTTCATCGGCTCGATGGATCGTCGCGAAGGAAATTAATTCCTCGCCAATTGAACCAGCGCCTTCTTCGACTCCTCCCGCCCTTCGACTAACCCTGGCAAAAAAGAGGAGAGAGAATGGAAGGGGGGGAGGGAAAATAAGAGAGCGCAAGAAACGGAAAGTGAGCGATAAGGCGAGCGCTGAAAAAGAAGGATGAGAGAGTGAGAGAAGTAGAGGACGAAAGACTGAGGAGGAGGAAGATTTTATGTGATTTCTCGCTCTGCGCGACGAGGCTCTGAAACGAGGGAAAATAAAACATCCCTCCCAAGGGGCGAAAATGGCTGCTGGTGTCGAGAACTAGAGACAGACAGAGAGAGAGAGAGCGAGAGAATGAGAGAGAGACCTGCGGGACAAGAATGACAAGGAACGAAGAGAATGAGCGAGAGAGAGAGAGAGAGAGAGAGCTGAAACATCGACGGCAAATGAAAAAGCCAGAGAAGTAGTCGTCGTCTTCGAAGCTTCCTACTTTTCTACCTTACACTACTGTAACGAGACTTGTGCTTCTCTCTCTCTCTCTCTCTCTCTCTCTCTCTCTCTCTCTATTTCTTCAAATGTCTCGTCTTCGCTATACTTAGAATGTTTATTCTTCCTATACATAAGTGTGTATATATATTCTAAGAAAGGGAAAAATATTCTTTGCTGCGAATTTTCTAGGGACCACTTTTCGGAGATGTCGGGTTGTTGTTGAGTGTGATAATTTTTTTTGTTTCCCGTAATTGGGAGGGTCAGAACTGACACGAGGGACTTTTCAAAGCGGTGTATATAAATCAAGTTTGAGGGTGCGCACGAGGGATCCCCTGAGGTTCTTTGAAAATTTCTAGGGACTTGGAAGTGCGTGCTTTGTTTGCTTTCAAAATTTTCTACAAGCACTCTTTGACAGGTTCAAATTTATTTTAACGTATTGCTATTTATATTTCAGTAATTTTGGGTTATTGAGTATGCAAATTTAACTTTTACAATTCTTGATTAATTATACTAAAATTACATTATTTCATTATTATTCATTATTATTTTATTATAGTTTAGTTTTGCGTTTACAATAATTATTAAAAATGAAAATTTGAAACAAGCAATTACGGTTCACAAATGTAAGTCACTTTGATAAAATGCTGGCTAATCAGTTTATTATAGGAAATTATATTTTGCCGAAACATCGCCCAACGCGTAATATATTTTGCATAATTAAAATCATTAAAAGGGAGTTACAGCAATTTATCTTTTTCGTAAATTATCCACTGATTAATAATTCAACCCGAATCCCGTATAATCCGCATAACGACGTAACTTATATATTCTCTACGTTCCGCTCTACAAATAAAGAACGCAATATTCCTATTTTTAAGCAACACTCGCGAAATTTCATCCCATTCAATGAATTTTGAGACACTAAAGGCTAAAAATGAAATCTCTGGCGAAGCGGCTGACCCACTTTTCCGTTCGCGCGCAACTTTAATTGTTCCGTACATATAAACTCGCCGAGCCCACCATTTCAAATTCACCTAAATTTACAATTTTCCAGCTGGATTTCACGCTATGAAGAGATCGGCCTGTATTCACAATTAGTCGCTACAAATTTTATTATACGAAAACCTTCTATCTCTCTCATCCTCCCCCCTCTCTCCCTCTTTCGCCAGCAAGAGTCGTTACCTCCCTGGGCAAAATTTTATACCTCCGAGCCGCGAGCGACTCAGAGAAAAATTCCTCGATATATGGCCCTCGTAAAAACGCGACCGCGATAAAAACTCGCGCCCGAGCGGATGATGGACACGGCGCGCGCGCTCTGAAGTAGTGTGTGTGTAGCGGCGAGCACACACACACACACGCACAGAGACGAGCTGGCCCCGACGCGGTCGATTATAAAGACTTCAGAAAAATGCAGTAAAATCCGTGCCTCGCAGCGCGAGGGTGTGTGTGTGTGTACGCGTTGCCGCCTATTTTTTTATTCGTCCGCGTAAATCTTCAATAAGGAGCGCGAGTTTATGATTTTACGGCTGGCCCGTGGGCGGGGCCATGGAATTATTCAGCAGATAAAAATCTGCTGGGAATTTGTAAAGCTGACTTTTCCGCTGAATAAAATCCCAAGGACTCGGCCGGTTGTTATTTGCCCGAGATTCAGACGCGCGTATTTTTACCGGCATTACGGCTGTTCGGATTTTTTTGACGATAAAAAATATCGATTTTCACCGTTCACGCTTGTCAGATGAATCGCGGAACATTCGGTTTCGCTAGAACGTTAAACTAGCGAGCGACAACCGCGAACAAGTTGTTTTAGCCTCGAACTAAACCACCGGCCAGTCGAGATAAAAATCCCGCTTTGACGAAACATCAAGATCCGCGTTATCGAGTCCTGTTAATCAAGCTCAGCGCAAAGGTAAACCATAAAAGCTGAAAAAAGACCCAGCCGTGAAATCCGATACACGCATCGTCCACTTTACAGGAAAAAAAAAGAGCGAGCCACACAAAAGAGCTACACGCACATTCATTCGAGCCAGTAAGCAAACGCGAACGAAAAAAACTCAACATCGGCCGGCGATCGCCCGCGGGGGGGCAACCATAAAGTTCCTGTAAAGCACAAATCTCCGGATCTCGGGCGCGCAACTAATAGCGTCGTTATTTCTGACACTGCAATTAATGCTAAAACGCGAGCGCGCGCGCGCGCTGCCGATGACTCGAATAAAAATAAATAAAAACCCGGGGGCGCGAAAAAGAAAGAAAAAACTGGCAGCATCGGGGGGGAAGCAGCAGGCGGTATCGATGGACTGTAAAATATCGGCGATGAAATATACACGTCGAGCCCGGCGAGAGAGAGGGAGAGAGCGTCACGTTGCTGCTGCTGCGCTTGCAGATGTTTATCGGTCGCGAAATTAATTACCCTCCAGACCGAGGGCGCGCGGTAAATAGCCGAGAGTTCGCGCTCGCTCGACTCCTACGAGTAGGCGACGTACACGCGACTTCCTTATCGGGGCCGCTCGTAATTTATACGTTAAGTTGTCGTCAGCCCGGGCTGACTTAGCCCGGACTTTAACTACTGCCAGCGAGCTGGGAGAGGACGCGCTGGATATTGAGGTCTCTTTCAAGCTGGAGTTTCGGCAGGAGATGTGTGGAGTTGAAGGAGTGTTGCGCGCGCGTAACTATCCTTATTGCTCGATTTTGGGAGCCATATAGGAGGGGTGAGGGAGGTTTAGAGGTGGAAGAGAAAATAAAACTGTGAGGTGTGGCGAGATGTGTGTTTTATTAATGAAATGGATATTAGGTGGATGTTGAAAAGCAAGAAATTGTGGCTGTCAAAACTCCACAGAAATAAAATCTCAGCGCGTGAAAACGTTGCTTCTACGTTATTTGATAAGCGTATTTCAAAGCGCAACTAAAAATTAACTTTTCAGATATTTATCGCGCAAAAGTATAGACGTAACTATACGATTCCTACACAATTCTTGAAATTTAATCAACCTAGTGCTGAGCCAGCTTCACCATGAATTTTTTATTACACACATCCATATTAATTAAGTTACAGCGATAATCGCGATGATTGAACATTTTCCAGCGCACTTCTCATCCATCAAAGTAATTAACATTTATAACCGAAACATTATCATTAATCTCGCGCTGTGCGTTCGCGCAATCAATATTTGAGACTCGCACTCGATAGCTCCCAGCGCACATCCCAGAGCCGAGCGCTAACAACGCCCCGCCCTCTGCATTTCCATTCCTCGTTTCTCCTCATTCAATCGCTGTATATCGAATGCAAATGTTATCATTGAACTTCCTTTTTTGCCCCCACCCCTCCCCCAGCCTCGTCCCGATCTCACGCTCTGTATACACGCGAGAGCGAGCTGCATTAAATTTTTATCGAATTCGCGCGCGACGGTCTGGAATTACATTTCGGCAAAAGGAAAAAAAAAGGGAGAGGGAGGGAGAAGACGAGTGACGGAAAAAAGGAGAACGAGGGCCGACGGGCCGGATGAATGGACGAGAAGCAGAGTTTTTAACGAGGGCTTGAACGCTCTTTAACGCGTTTGCGCTCGCGCGAAAAATCATAAAAGTGTTTACGACGATTGTGAGGGTTTTTACGAGGGCGCGCCAAGCTCGGTCCGATCGACTGCGCGTCCTCTTGTCCTCCGTCTATATGCATGTACTTGCCTCTCGATGCCTGGGTGCATCGGCTTTTTGAGGACTGTAAAAAATTCGGGGAAAGTAGCAGTGGTCTAATTTTATGGACTCGGTAATTCATGGGTTTCGTTATATGGGAAGAGCTTTTTGACAATTTACGTCATAATTCCATTTTTTTTGAAGTTAATTTCAGTGTAAGATACATTTTTTCCGTATTTATTTTATTTGATTTTTAATTAAAATAATAACGAATAACATCAATTACTGGTATTAAATTTATTGAAATATGTATAACAACAATGAAAAATCATTATCAAACTGGCTAAATTACATACTATATGCTGAGAGTTGTTATTTGCTAATAGCTATCGGTAAAGTAGATTTCTGTATTTTTGTAAATTATTTGTAAACGTCATTTAATGAGCTTTTGGCCGTTTCTCTCTTAAGTAACAGCATTTAAAAATACTCATTTTAATTTGAAATTCATGCTTATCTCTAAATTTCTAGCATTCCACAATAGCCATTCATTGTCAATAAATTAACAGTAACCAACCATCATCGCCAACCAACTTTTCCACGATAAAAACAATCACTTCTTGAAAATCACAACTCGAAAGCGTTTCCTAATAAACGCAACTGAAAGCTACATCAGCCGCAAGTGAGCGCGCGCCGACAAGCCAGGGCCGCTCTGTGCGTGCCGGCATCTTAATACAGAACGAGTCGAGGGGGCACTTAATCATGCCCTCAAAGACGCGCGCACAGCGAAACGGCTGCGTAATATATCTTAATCCGGCGGCTGGGCTTGTCTGATCCCATCACCGCGAGAGCGAATCTTTGCCAGCTCGCGCGAGGTTGCCGAGGTTCACCGCCTTGTTTAGCCTCTGAGACTCCCCTGACCCTACTTCGCTCGCTCCCTCTCCTCTCTATCTCTGTGTACGTACGGTATTATCAAAGAGGATAGGTGCAAAGCAGCTTCGCTTGCGGCCGGAGGCGAGTAGTCGGGTTACTGGGCGAAGTCGTGCGCTGCACCTTTGATGGGCAAGCGAAGGGATTTGCCCTCGAAGACGGCCCGTGGGTGGATCGATCGGTTAACCCGCTGATTCCTTTGATGGGGAGGGGGCGGCCGGATGTTTTTGTTTATTGCCGATTTTGATTGAAAATAAATGCTTGCGGGCTGTTTGATCGAGCGCGGATTATTTTAAACTGGATCGAACGTGCACGAGAATTGCTTGAAGTACTTCATCGCATAATTTTTCTTGCGGTAGAGTTGGTTTAATCAAAATTGAGCTCGGTTATTCTTAGGTAAAACGTTAACGAAATTCTAATATATAGTCAAATTAAAGTTTTTTATTGTGATGTCGGAGTTATCACAAAATGTGAATCACGCTCGATGATATCGCTACAGCAATTATATAAATTTTCATTTTAATTTATGTCAATATCTAAAGTACTTTTTAAGTACAAAGATAAGTTATGAAAAAAAATATAACATAAAAATCTGTACTACTACTGTTTCTACAACAAAGTTTTTTTTGACACCTCTACAGAGAGAGATATTAAACGTTGCGATATAAAAGTCGCGATGACATCTATGATAAAAAAAGAACCATTATAATAATCAGAAGCACCGTCAACGAAAAAAGCGCCGCAGAGATGAAAAATCGTCTGTCTGCATGATAATGAAAACTCCCGACAATAATTGTAAGCATAAAAAAAGAAAGTAAGTGATGATGGGCCAAAGCGATACAGTGAATGATAATGAAAGTAATAATGTCGAGTGAAAAGTAAAAGAAGCGATGATGAAAAAGTAAAGATAGCTGACTCGAGCCGCAAAAAACTCGTGTACACACACACATACACGCACACATATACATATACATGTAATCGGGCGAAGAAGCGCGTGAGACCAAGAGCGAAGTTTAATTTTAAGAGCGAACTTATTACTGTATCTCTCAAAGGCAAAAGGGCGAGGTAGAGAGAGAGAGAGAGAGAGAGAGAGAGAGAGAGAGCAAGCTATAGCCTGGGAAGAAAACGCACGGGTTCGGAATGCCTTTGGGAGAGCGAAATAAGGGGATATAGCTCAACGGGGGCGAAGAGGGACGAAGTATATCTTTGATATAGAGATGAGAGGGAGCGAGAGAGGGACAAAGTTAGTTTAGCCTACAGAACGAAAGAGAAAGAGAGACAGAGAGGGGGGAGAGAGAGAGAGAGAGAGAGAGGGCGAAAGAGAAGCCACAGCAAGGCAAAGAGGAAGCCGATCGAGCGGCAGGTCGAATCCCTCGTTTCTCTTTAGATTCATCGCTATCTGCTGGCCCGCCACCCCCTCCCTCATCCCCGATGCGAAACTTTGCCAAACCGCTAAAGCTACACGCTACACAGTCCCGCGCGCGTTCCTCCATACGAGCGCGAAACACATAACTTTCTTCAGAATAACTCGTCCAAGTCCGGACGAAAGAGAGCGAGAGAGCGAGCGCGAGAGAGAGAGAGAGAGAGAGAATTCGAACGAACGTGAAATATGGTTGAAATATGATATAGGGGAGACCGTCGGTGATAGCGCGCTCGTCTGGTCCCTGCGTGTCACGCGCCACGACCGCAACAAGAGAGCTCAGCCAGCTATAGCGACGAGGGGATATGAGATTTTACGCCGATGAGAGGAGGGCAAGTTTTTGGATAGCCTGACGGCCAACGCGGAGGCTGAAAATATTTTAGCACGCCACGTACGCCTGGAATTTCAGAGATACGCATTCGGCTGCGTGCGCATTGTGGTGATACACAGAAACCGCGTGGATTTAATTAATTTTCTTCGAACTGTTATCAAGCTCTTTCTGCCTAATGGAATATTACATAAATTCGGTTTGGTACAACGACGAGTTCAATTAATTACTATGGAAATGGATACTAGAGTAGTAATAATTTTTAATTAAAGAATTCGCAACGCTACTCCTATTTAACTCGACTGACACAAACTACTGGTGTCAGAGGTGGGATCCTAACTTCACATAAAAAAAAGCTAATAAGTAAACTTACCTTTTTAATTACCTCAGAGTAATCCATCGGTATTTTCTTAACTGGGCGCAAGTAGCCGTGCTATTTGCTATGATCGGCTTCAGTGCGAGTGTGCGAGTGGGCACTAGAATTACGCCTTTTATACGTGAGCTCGGCCGTGATTGCTTTTTTCGGGAGATCGATGGGCAAAGTTTTTTTTAGTCGATGCAGCGATCAGAGTGAGGGAGCCGACCGAAGTCGTTAGCGCTCGGAGCTACTGATGCGCGTACTTTTGCCGAGGGAAATCAAGGAAAACAGTGCGTCTGCTAGCGAAATCGCGTTACGCCACGTTTTATTGGGATTTCATTAAAAACGTTCATAGAGGAGAGCGGAAAAAAAAATTCGAGAAAAATTTTAACCTACGAGAAATTTATTGAACCAGCAATTACATTTATTTTTGCATCGGAATTTTTCGTATTTTTCAAACGTAGATTTTCTAGAGAAACAGTTCTCTATTTGTGAACTTTATATCTTTATTTAAATTCATAACAAGACTCAATTTAGTTTAGCTGAACAAATTCAATAATTTAAGATAAAAATAATGTTCTTTATTGCGTTCTCTGTACATTATCAATTACTTTTGATTTCAATATATTAAACTAAAAACTGATATTCAGTAGCCCCTCAGGCAGTATATCAAATGCATATTATATTGCTCACGCCCGATTGACAGTTACCGCTGAATATTAAGCTAGGAACGAACAAAAAGATAGCCAGACTAAAATTCAGCTATACCGCTAAGAGCATATCTGTTATGCAAACGATATCTGTGACGAAAATCTCGAATATCGGAAATGTCATCCTGCCGCTAGCGAGCGCGCAACCACCTTTTTGCGGGTAATGAAAGAGCTGGGCGCGCAAAAACAATAAATCGCGTGTGGCTGCATGATGGGAACTCAGAGGCAAATTTAAATGCTACCGTGTGCGAGCGGTCGATTATTAGTTCAAGTATTTCGATGGTTCTACTCACCCGCAAAAAGTTTCGAAAAGTTGAACGTACGCTACGTTCAGCCGGTTGAGTGCACTTTTTATTATTATTTTGCATACTTAAAGTTAAGAGTTTACTTCACGTAAATGGCTTAGTGAATGATGTTTGAATGTAGAAGTTTATGAAAAAACACCTTCTACTAAAATAATATATTATGTACGGAGAGCATAAAATAGACTTTTTTCACCAACTTCTGAAATTTACAAATACACGAGGGCATAAATGTCATCGCACACATAAAATATACAATACATCAAAAGCACAAAGCACTGGAAAATGTGTAAGCTCAAAACTTGCTGGTAATTATGTACTTTTCACACTAGGTACATAATGAACTACTTTTTTGCCAACCATATGAAAAAATTTTATTTTACGATTTTTGAATAGTTCCTTCTTTTTTTAAAAAGTTATAGGAATTTACAATTACGGATAAAAAATGTATAAACGAAAAAAATTCGATCTACTATTTTCATACATTTTTGATGCTTAACGTTGGACTGTTACAATTATTTCATGTAGAATACAATATTTTAGTTCCACAAATATAAAATTTAAAAAAAATACATTTTATTTCAACATTTTTTAAAATAAAACTAAAACATCAGTTAAATTAATATAGAATAATTTCTAAACTAAATATAATTTTTTTGAAAAATACATTTTATTTCAAAATTTTCTAAAAATAAAACTAAAATATTCATAACTTGAATACGCGTTATATTTTAACATCGGAAAATATATTCTAAAGTTTGAACAAAGACAATGATCGGGAGGCTTGGGTTTCTTCTAGTAATTACTATCAACATTTGATTTTATTAGTTTTTAATCAGTGCATTAATAATATTTTACTGTATAAGTAATGTTTAATGTTCAACAAAAAAGCTTTTCCAAATTATAACAGTAACTTGAATAGCATATAAATTTTCATACACCAGAAAATTTTCTTACGCAGAATTCCACACACTATAGTCAAATATTCAGTCTCTACTAAAAGCAAATATTTAATTCCTAACAGCGATTCTGACGTAAAATGAGCACCGAAGCCTTTGTCGACATTGGCTGTTGGTTGATAAACAGTAAAAAAAGATCCAAACAGACTACTGTAAAGATTCATCGGGTATCACATGTACAAAGAAAAAGCAAATACATCCTGTCCTATGTTGTCAGAAATTAATTTCTTTTATTCGCAATATGTTCGAGAACTCGGTGTTTTTACGAGTGCGTCTTTCCTCTTGAGCGACAAAACAAACTGTTTTCATTAAGGATGTTGAAAAAACACTTTTCCTTTCTCCCTAAACATATATTTTAGCCTCGTGAAGCTGTTTAGGCTGTACAGTTTCTTCCCCCAGCGACGTTAATTGTTTCGCTGGCCTTGGCTTGGCTTGATGATCAATTTTTTTTCCTAAACATCTGAATTTTTTTAAGTGTAGTACGGTTATTCTTGTACTTAATCAAGTCTTAGTTTATTTATACTTTTTTATGTTTCTAAATATGTAGTATAAAAATTGTAAAAAATACTACTTAATCTTTTTAGTCAGTCATCTTCCAAAATTCCAAAATTCCATTATATTTCATTTCCTTTTAATTAAATAACTAATTTTCCGCAATCACTTAATACCTATGTATATTACAATCTCCATCTAATAATCTTATTCTTCTTGAAAACAAAAAATCTTCAAAACCAATCTGATTTTAACTCTCTCAATTCCTCAAGACCTCCAAACTTTCTAATTTCCAAACTCAACACAGCCGCTCTCTCAACTCTTCTCTCGCCAGACTCACTTCCCCATTAATTCTCACCTTCAGCTCTGGCAACTTATTAATTTTTCCAGCGAACCCTCCCCCACTCCTTCCCAACCCTCCGAGCTGATCCCTAGGTAAGAAAGGCCGAAAGACACGGGATGAGGAAGATAAAGCGCCGGCCGTGACCGAGAATTCATTTATCTTGGGCTCACTCTGCCGAGGGGCCTCCCGCATAATATTCGGCGCGTCTTGCATCGGTCAGCGGGAATCGGCGCCCTGCCGGGCGTATATTACAATCAGGACGCATTATCTCCTCTCTCACCGGGCTCTACCGGCAGATTAGCCGTATACCGGGGCTCGGGAGAGCCGCGGCAAGCAGCGCGATATCCGGGCTAATCGATCGGACTACGCCCCTGGTGAAAAATGGAAAACTGAGGGGGGAGGTGAAAGAGAGAGGAAATTGCTTGTAGCAGCGAGAGAGGATGCCCCGTGCCGTAATTTGAGTGCAAGAGGGAGCTTTTTGTATTGATTGTGATGGGCGATTTTTGGCGAGGGGGGATATTGGAAAACGTTTAGATTTTGGGTAATGTTGAGCGGAAATGAAAATTTTTTCATCTGACCGAAGCTAACACGGAGATTAATTTTTTCTCTTCGAGCTCGCTGTCTGCTGCGCTGTTTTGCGATCGTTTCGAACAACCGAAGATTTTTGTTGTACCTTTAGATGCGATATTCGCAATTTTTTTAGTTCTCGTATATATTTTCGCATGTTTTATAAATCTGCCACTGCCAAAAATTTTTGATAATTACTTCACGTACTATATTACGCTACACATGATTGCTCACGCAAGAGAAAATATCATCAACATTAAAATATCCCCAAGCAACATCCAAGAGTCACCCTCCGGCGTATCAGCGCCAAGTCCAGCCAGGAAATCAGTGCCGGGAAGTATAAGAGGAGACTCCGGCCGCACACCTAGAGAACTGCATTCGCCGCAAATGGCACGTGCAGAGTCGGCCTCCGCCGCTACTGCTGCCCTTTCGCCCGGCTGCGCGCGACGGGAGGTCGGGGAAAGATTTGCGGTTCGCGCTACAGCCCAACGTGTGTGTGGCTACGGCTGTAGGTGTACGTATTACATGAGACCCGCAGCACCGTTCGAGAGACCGCAGAGCCGGATATTTTCTGCTGCTCGTCGAAACTTGCATCAACCAGCGACGAGCGAGCGTCGCTCGATCAAAGGATCCGCTCGCGCTGTCTTTTCAATGGACCGGTTATGGGCGAAGAGCGAATTTTTATATTTTTTTCAGGGCTTTTGTTGTTTTGCCAGGGAAAGATGGATAAAGGTGTGAATGGAAGAGGAAATAAGTGAGCGAGGGATAAAGGTGAAACTGCGAAAGGGACGTGTACATGGTTGGAAGAGACGTGTACGTGCGAGAGGGGATAGATGCTGGAGAAAAAAGAAATGCAGACGTATAGGCAGGTCGAGTGAAAAATAAAGGAAACAGGAGGCGAAAGTCACGGCGAGAACGTTATAGAAAGTGTCAAGAATGATATGTGAGGAGTCAGGAGAAATGCGTTCAAGATTTGATATGTAGACAATAGGAATCTGCGCGCGAGCATTGATGGGCTAGTTTTGCATCCAGAAAGCTATTGACTTCTTTGCGGTGATGTTTTCGAAACATCGTGTTTCTCTCAGAATTGGATATTTCGTGTATCTGAATGATAAAAACTGTAATAAATTCGACGAAAAAGAAATGAAATATTCAAAATGACAGATGAAAAATTAACAAATAATTTGGAAGAAAGAAACGTAAATGAGAAACACGTAACTGCACTGTTGTACCAAGACATTAAAAAAGAAGACAGAAAGAAACATGGAGTAGCGGGTGAGGCGGCGGAGAAAAAGGGTTGAAACAAAAAAAAAATCTAGTTATTACCAGGGAATTTTAATTAATTTCGTTGTGATTATCTCTTTCGGAGGGAAGTTGCGCCTCGCAGACTTTCTTTCTGCCTCGCGCTCGTAGCCTTCTAATGAATTCCGATGTAATTGCGGTCTTACCCCGGAGCTTTTTCGGTTATAACTTCGGTTGTTATTGTTTTCGCGAGTTGGGGGCCAGGGAGATTAAAGCAAGGCGCCTTAAAGGAATAAAAAAGAGAAAACATTGATTGCATTCGCTTGTTTTATGCAGATGGGAAGTTTGAATTGCTCCAAGAACGAGAGGGAAAAATGTATGCGATTGTTGGGCGGCACGACGGCGAAATGCTTGACGCGATTCAAATTAATTTTAGCTATTGTGTACAATATTCTTGACGTATATAATTCAATGGTTTTAACGTGATTGAATAATCAAGTTTAGATTGGGCTTGTTTAATGACATTAAATATTCATTCTTTTTTAAAACAAAGAAAAGTAATATTATTTTTAAAAATTTCATCAACAAACACGGATAAAAGTATCATCAACTATCAGAAAAATCGATAAACTCCCCGACTAAAAAATTACCAAGTCTCAAAAAACACAGGACGCAACGCTGGTCCAGCCCGAGTCTGTAAATAATTCCATCTCCCGTCCCAGCTCGTTCCAGCCATTCCCGTCTGATAAAAACTTTCAGACCCGGCCATAAAGCGAAACAACGACAAGCCAGCAAGAAAAGCAAGACGCACGAGCTTCCCGTGACTTTCGTTGAACAACTCGATTCGATTTCTGGACAAGTAAAAGATGTATATCTCTCCTTCTTCAGCAATGTATACACCCGTACCCTGGTAAGAGGCTTATTTATTTGCAAATAACCGGACGAGGGTGATAGATGGAGAGAGAGAGAGAGAGTAAGAGAAAGAGAGAAAAGGAGAAAAAAGTCTCCATTGGCGTCGATGCGATTATTAACGCGCCGAGTGTAAAATTCAAATGAGCGTGAAATGGAGCGCGCGAGGAGCCCCCAGGGGAATGAAGGAAAAAAAGTGACAAGAGACCGAGTATCTCTTTGTTACCAACTCCGCGCATCGAACTTCGGAGGGCTGCTCGATCGAGTGTTATTGGAAGCCGAGGAGTGATGGAAGTGTAAAAACAAATGAGGAAGCGAACTGGGAGCTGCTGGGGTGATTATTAGCTGTGATGCTTCCTGCGTTGAATCAAAAAATAAGAAAATTTAAGTTGTACGGATTGTTATGTAGTTTCCTTGTGACTTATTTAAGATTAATTTTATTCTATTTAACTTTACGATTTTATCGATTTTTAAATTATGAAGTTTATTTATGATGTCTTTTAAGTAATGGGTTATATAGTGTAGATAATGCAATAATTTATTGTTCCGAAGTAGCCAGTGCTAAACTTAAAACTTTATTTCGCAAAATGAAATTTGATAATTATTCATAGGATATTGAGTATCCGTAACGTCTAAACTATATTTCCTTAAAAAGTTTTTGGCAATCTGTCAAAGTTCCGATTTTGTAACTTTCATCAAGATACTAAAATCAAATCCCTCTGAAATTTCACTTCCACCGCAGAATAAGAAAAGATATCAATATCCAAACTTTCAAAGAGAAAAAGTCATTCACCTTTAACCGAAATAACAGCTTAGAAACAGAGCTAACTTCAGTCCCAGCACATCCTCGTCTATAACGAATTAGCCCAGAGCTCGAAAAAGGCCGCGGCGCTCTCCCTCTTATACACATTTATCGCCGCGCGAGCAAAGAAAATTTCGTTAGCATTATACACACGCTAACTAAAGCCTGAATTATTCATGGCCGCACCGGCTGTACAACTCCGGCTGTGCAAGAAAAAACCATAAAAAAAAAGGAAACCAGCCATACCACACACACACGGCCGAAAAAGCGAGGAAGAAAGCTCGCAAGCTCGGAAAGAAGCGCGGCCACCTGGGCGCTAAACGATAATGAAAACTGGGCTGCGGAATACATATGCAGGATGCAAATGCGCGGGCCAATCTTCTCCAGCGTGGACTTTGTCCAAAGTCCATTTGCGCGGCCAACAAAGCACGAAAGCCGCGAGAGCTTGGCTTAAATGAGAGTAGGCGGCTTGTTTATGCCGGGGGAAGGGGGGCTGTGATAACGGAATTCGCGCTCGGCGCGATTGTCGACGCGCTGGGCGTCTAATCGACGCCCGGCATTTATATGCGCGCACTGCGCGCGCGGCCACTTCTTAGCGCTCTATGCTCGAGGCTCTGTCTTTGTTACGCCGGGATTTGGCTGCGGGAGCTGAGCTCTGCTCGGTATAATTTGCAGCTGTTTTCTCCACTGGCTGCGGAATGACGTTTCAATTAATTTTACTTAAAACTTTGTTAATTACGCCCGATGCTTTGTATATTCGGAGTTTAGGGATGATGCCGCCGAGAGGTTTAGCTTGAGCGAGCCTAGGAGAGTGGGAGAGGAGTGTGGTGGAAAAGGAGATGCTTCTTAAAGCGATAAGCCGCGATTGAAATGATATTGAGTTTTTTCTGTTATCATTGATTGTAACAATTTGTTAATACTTAAGCTTTTTTAATTATCAATTTAAATTAGAGATAGATTAGAGACAAATTAGATTTTACTCTTCTATATAAAATAATAAAATATTCGCATAATGGATTTAACAGATTTTTGACAAAAATACTTTTGTTATAATTAAAAACATTTTACGAAAATTTTAAAGGAATTATATTAACGTGTACAGTTATTTTTTGTTGGTTAATTAAAGAGACCAATTTTTACTCCATTAAAACAATTTACTTTGATTAGTTAATTTAATGAGAATTCATCGTAACATAGTTTCAATACGAAGAATACTGAATGTAAACGTTCATACACTTTTTGTAACAATAATATATTATCGCCAGCCGATTTATTTTTAACTAGCTTCAAAAAAGCAAAATAATTTTAGTTCGACGTTTTTATTGCATCAACTTTGTCAACTTAAAAAACATCATTTTGTTAAATAACACTAAAATCGCTGAGCAAAGAAACAAAGCACATTTCCTCGCTAATAAACTCTAAAACATTAGAGCAATGCATTCGATTCAAAATTACAGCTAACGCGATGGTATACATTTAAACTTCCACTAATACATTTTCTTGATTGCCGCGGGACAAAGTTATATCGCCGCTTGACTCGAATCACAGCGCGCGGGCAATAATGCATTTCCATGTAATCAGCAGTTAAGCGTCCGCGGAATGATGCGCGGTATCGAAATGTATTAGTTACCTCTCGCCGGAGGGGAAAGGACGCAGCGGAGGGAGAGAGTGAAGAGAGATGAGGAAACCCTTGCTACATTGTCCACGTTTCAATGACACGCAGCTAGATTATGTAATTGTTAGCAATGCCATCGGACTCATTCGTCTCCCAAAGTCCCAAAATGCTCGTTGATTAACAGTTTCTAAATTGAAACACATGAAGCTATAAATATTTTTTACTTTTTGCTATTTTTATTTGCATGAGGTTGGTAATTATAATTGTAAATAGGACATTTAATTTAAAGTAGTAAAAATACTGCAATTTTTTTTCAATACATTTAGAAATCTTAATAATCCTTTTCAAAATAGATTTGGTCAGAATATTAACTATCCATGAACTTGGATATCCTATCTAAGATAGATGTTTCATACGAGAATTAACTTTCTGTAATAATAAAAGGTGAGGTCAAGGAACAAATTTCTATCGTTGAAATGTTAAATCATAAAGTTAATTAATTTTTCAACATTTTAGAAATATAAATTTCATTATCGAAATTATGATAAAATACAATCAAAAAATTTTATGAAAATGCTACTAAAAATAATTATTTAAGGTATCTCATAGTAAATTGTAAATATGTTTAATAATATTCTGTACTACTCAATTGATCACCGCATGTGGCAGTCGTCATATACAATCGGGAGAAATCTTAAATCGTAAATCGTCAATCATCGATAGACGCGCCGCAAAAATTTTTACAAAAGTATTTTCAATTTACAAAGTGTTTTACCCATACATACAACGACTAAAAATAGGAAGAAATAATTGAGAAGTATACACACTCAGAGAAACAGAGGAGAAGAGAGAGAGAGAAAATGCGAGTGTGTGCGCACGCGTGTGTAAAAAAACGGAACGAGCTAGCTCGCTCGGCCTACTTTTTCCTCCCTCTCTTTCTCTCTCGGCGGCGAATTTCAATAGTCAAAAAAAAAGCCGCAGAATAACGCGCTATATTCCCACGAACGGTAGACAGAGACAGTAAGCGAGGACCAATATCATCTCGGAACATCGAAGAATAAAGCTTTTTCAGCGGCTTTGCGCCCGCGCCAAATGCCCCGCGGCTGTTGATATACGCCCCCGCTCGGCCTATCCTTTCTTTGTCGCAGTTCTTGCTTCGTGGACATTAACGCTCCGAGCGGCCAACTTTTGCGGCCGTCCGCCCCTGTAAAAGAGAGTAAAAATCCGATCATTGATGCTTGTTTTCCATTCTGATCGAGGAAGCTCAGCTCGCGCAAGAAAATACCCAATATTTTTTTATGCAAATTCGCGAGACATTAACACGCCAGATATCGTGGCTTGGATGGCTTTGTTGCTTTGATTGTGTACGACACCAGCTTTGTTTGACAAATAGAGCTGAGAGATTAGGGGTCAGTTTGTCTAATGCAACGTTTTGGTGTATTCGTGCTAGGTTAGCTATCGAGATTTCCGGATTATAAAGTTGTGATATTTTTAGTAATTCTTGATTTATAGGGTAAAGTTGTTATGTATCAATAATAAAACATAAATTCTATAGGCCGGAAGTTTTTTATATTCCAACTTTCCTCGTTATTTTTTTGATTTGTTTGATGTTACATAATGAAATTTTAATACTATTTATCACTTCGCAATATCTTAGATGTTTCTGCAAAATTTTGAAATATTCGCATGTCACTTGGGTAAATTGGCACAATTTACATTGCTATAAATTATTAAAACTAATTAAAAAATAATTTTGATTTTTAATTTTTATTATTAAAAGAATCTTAGATTCAATTTTTTTTATAGAAAGATTTCTTTTTTCATTGTCTATCTAAGAGCATTATTAGAAATAAATTCGTTTATTTTGAAAATCCAGTGCTTTAAATAAAATTTTTCATGTTTTCTACAGCCAAGCCTCTTCTTCCATATAGCCCTTCAATTTTAGTTACAAACACAGTGAGTTATTCCGTTCGTACTATTTGCATGAAAATTGATTTTCAGCGGTTCTTTTGAATTCAATATGGCAGATAGAATAAATTACCTCTCAAACTTTCAGTCAGCTAGATTTGTTTCGCTATGTCAAAACTTGACAACTTGCATTGTATATTAAAAATTTATAGCTACAAAAAAACAAATATGAAAATTGCACCACTCTTTTAACAATAAAAGTTGACGAAGAGTTTAGGATGATTAACTGGTTTTATACGTAAGTAAGTTGAATTTTAAGTAAATATATAAATCAGAAAATAACATTTTGTTATAAATTTGTAATTAGTTTTTCAAATTAATACTGTGAATAACTAAAAAACACTGATTTTAAACTTTTAAACCTTTCAGAAAAATTAATAAATAAAATTTTAATTTTTAAAATAATTATATCTTAAATAAAAGCACGTGGACTCTAGCAAAGTAATATTTTTAAAACAAAAGATGCCTGAATCTCATGAATATTATATTTTCAAGAGATAAAAAGTTCATATGAATAATTAAACTTCCAAATGTAAATCCTTAAAATCAGAAACAGTAAAATTCGTGCAGTATTTACGAAATTTACAAAATAAATAAGAGAACATGTGATTTCATTACCTGCACTGTATTTTGACACTGCTCACCCGAGATAAAATGTTTTTGTGCTAATTTTCGAAGAATATAATAAAAGAAATAAAAAAGTATGGAACCAGTTAATTGCTCCAGAAGAAAGATACGTCAAAACAAATACGGCTATTTTTAGCCCATACGTAGAACTAATTTCGTACAAAAATAAAGAATATTTATGTTCTTTCACTCCGCACACAGAAAACAATTGTCTACTTTTTTTACCTCAAACTATTAATATTTTAATAATACCGCATAAATATAAGACTCCGAAAAAACCGCACTTAATATGCATCGTCTGCGTTAATTCCACTCTCCTACAAAAAAAAGCAGCCACCACCATACTCCACGAACACTTAGCTACCAACCAAGCTCCCGCTCCTCGACATTCTCGCAGAGAGTAGGTCGTGCTGGCAGATCCAGAATCGCGATTATCCGCGGCGAGGCAGCGCGGTCACGTATACTCGCTCATTATCTTTTAATTATCTTGTTTATCTTGGCCGGACGCCCGCTTTCGCGAAATTACCCTCGTGGATATATTTCCCTGTACGGCTGACACTGCGTCTGACCTGTCCCGGACTTTTCCACTGAACGCGAAAATTTAGAAGGCTGCGTTGCACCGCCGTTCGCCGCGCGCCCGCGAGCGAAAAAGCGCTTTGTTTAATTTGAACGGGCGGTTGGACTGCTGGCTTCTTTTTGGGTTGGTCAAAGGCTCTTTGGTCGAGAAATTTCCGCGTAGTTTTAATCTTGATCCGTGATTAGATACAAAAGTATTTGAATATTGCAAAAAATTTTATATTTAAGCGTGTTTTGCATGTATATGATGTGGGAATAATGCCGCGGGAGCTGTACTTTAATGACTATTTGACGTATTGGGAACCAATAAATGTTAATGTATTACTTGTATTCAAAATCAGTAGAATTTAATCTTTTTAAGAGAACCAAATTTAAATTAATTGCTTTGGTTGTACTATCTGGATAATACGATAATAATTTTTGAAAATTTAATATATAAGGCTTTAAAAAGACATGTATAGATCTCTTATCTTGATAACGTTAAGTAGAGTGATATACCCAAATGACGACATCGCAATTTATAATCAGTCGGTGACATAATTTACGACAGTACTAATGCGTGAAATCAGATCAAAGGATCTAAGTTTTCTCATTAGTGTACTCAGCTTCAAGCCAAAAAGACTTTTCGATTGAACTTTGAACCACTTTACTGAAAGTCAAAACTCATGTTTTTAGTTTAAAGTTCCGATACTGCAGTCAAACTTAGCAAAGATTTAACGAACCATGAACTGACTTATGAAATCATGTTGTGAATTCTCTCCTTGTAAACAACGTTGACAATCAATGGAAATTTCATATTTAATTAGATGTGATTATAAGTGAATGTAAATAATACTTTTAATTTTTAACTATTACAAATAAACATGACAAATAATTATTCGTAAATGATCTGGCGCTCAAAAGAATAAATTTTCTTTTTTGAAAAAGATTATTTTTTACGCATAAGATAAAAAATTCAGCAAACACTTTAACAGAAAATTAATAATATTTATTTTGAAAACTTATTTTTAATATGCATTTTTGAATTCAAACAATTTGTTTAATGAAAGACTAATAAAAAACTTTCTAAAAATAATATCAATATTGGTTCTAAAAAAATTATTTTTTTAAAAATGATATATTTGTTTTTCATAAAATAAATTCAAATCTGTATCAATACATTCGCGAAAGATATTTATATTTCACAATCAACTGTTTGTAAGTATTTTTGCCCTTTATAATCCGGATTATGTTTGTAAATTTAGTTTTATTTGAGGCCTCTGCATTAGCTTTGCTTTTTCCTTTTTTAAAAAAATCTCTGTTTTTTATAATCCAAAGAAACAGATTATCAGATGATGATAAATACACATAAAGTTGAATACTGTAAGCCATCATATTAAGAAAATCAATGAACTTTTTCGATATTGATATATAAGTTTAAAATACTGATAATATCAAATAGTTTTACTTTACAAAGTAATTTTATATTTTAATACAAAAAAATCTTGCATAAAATTCAGCAATACTGTCAACAGATCATAATTTAAATAACGTTATATTGAACACATAAACCTAAATTCAAAACTTTACATAAAATTTAAGTTAAAAAATTATTTTAATTCTCATTTTTGCTTCAACCATCGAATTTATTTTTAACCTTTAATCAACAAACTGACAGGCTCTCATCATCGCCGCCGCTTCCTATTTTCAAGCCAACTTAAAATAAAAACAGATAATATAAAAACAGAAATATAAAAACAGATCATGCCTTCTCGAGTTCGTTACACCCCCGTATACCCTCGTAATCCTCCCAGTACTTCAAATCCGAAAGCGCGTCTCCCGAGCGCCCTCGAAGGTGAAAGAAAAAACAATATCCTCGGACCCAAAAAAAAACCATCCAAAGAACCAGCCGTATAACATCCAGGGCTTCGCACCCCCCAGCCAAAGGCGTCGTCACCCTTTCTCGGCGCTGATCCGATCCTTCACAAAGAGGGTGAGAGCGAAGCACCTCGTTGAACGTCGCACTTATTAATGCGGCGAGCGCACACACGGAGATTTCCTTCACGCCGGCTACGGACACGTACGCGGATTTGGCGCCCGGCTACCGAAAGATATAGACCTTTCTCTCTCACTCTCTCATTGGTCGGGCGATTTACGAGCTGATCGATCGCAAACGGCCGATGGATCTTCGCTGAGACGAGGCTGGAACGAATGGAGCTTTGAGTGGGCGTGCGCATGCGCGAGCCGTTTGCGACGAGCTGGCACGCTATCGGCCCGGCGACTCTGCGGGATTTGCGCCGCGAATGGCTTTTCTAATAGCCCTGAAGAGTTTGTTGCTTGCCTGAGCTTTCTACTCTTTTTTATTTCGCTGATGCACGAATGGATAGACGCCCGGGTGATGAGAACCTTGTTAAAAACGCCGCTGAGAAAATGATTTTTTTTTTTTGAGAGGCTAATGTTTGGTGAAAAATCTCTGCATTGATGCGATTTATTTATATGTACTTAGGATGAAGGAGAGATTTTTGTAGAATGTTACAAAATTACGTAATATCTGAGGATTTTAAAAATATTCTAAAAGATACTTGCTTTGGCCAGTGTACGTAAAATTGGAAAATTTTATGTAATTAAAATTTATTATCACGGTATCAAAATTTCATGTATCAGAAACTTTTAATTTAATGAAAATGCTTTTAGCTTTCTACAATTTATAACAGCACATTATTCCTATTATTTATTTATTCCAATTAGACTTTTTAATACTGTAACAAATAAACGAATAAAATTTATTCTTTATATCATAATGAAAACAAAAAGTCTGAATGAATAAATAAAGCCATGTAATGTGAAACGTTACATTAATGTTTCTTTTCAATATAATGCAACTGTTTCATATAATAATGTACTTTTATTTTTGTTCTAGGTAAGCCAAGCGGATTATAGCTGCACGATTTAACAATGACGGGACTTATTTAGAAAAAGCGAATAAAGGTCAGATTTTTCCAAGTACATTAATCGAATATCCCAATAAAAAAACAACTGTTTTAAAGTCAAGCACTAATAGCACTGCGCGTATTTATTTTGTAAATTATTGAAGTAGAAATTATTAATACATTTTCATCCAAACGTTTAATTATAGGATTTATAAAAAATGCATTATATAAGCTTTATATTACATCATTATTTTATTAATATTATTTTCCTTTAAAATGTTTCATTTTATTTAAAATCTTCGACTCTTCTTTTTAATCATTCGTTAAATCTTGAATAGCAAATTTATATTTAATAAAATTATTATTAGAAATTATGCTTATTAGTGCTTTTACGGTGTGTAATTTTCAATTATCATGTATGATATTAATGTAAAAAATATTAGGAGAAGCATTATTGATCCGAGTTGTTCCTCAAATCTCAGCATAAGCGTTACATCCATTTTTTTTATGAAACTTCAATGTGCAAAGGTGTAGGCGGCTCGTTCTTCTTTTTTAAACATATAGGACATCTTTCTGACGATTCTTCCTTAGTTTCCTCATGACATACAGGACCTTCAAACGTTACTGTTGACATCCAAACTTCATTGTCGCTAATATTATCGTCATTGGAGAATACATCATCGTTATTTCTCATAAAAGAGCACTAAAAAAATTAAAGATACTTAAGAATAAATAAATCTAAATTATAAATCAATTTAATATGTATCCAAGTATAGGGTGTATTTCGTTGAAAAAATTTAGAGGTTAATTAGAATGATCTGCATTAATCATTTTATCGTCTGTAATCCAAAAATTATAATATATTTAAAATGTAATACCTACTGTAACACAAAAAAGACAATACGAGAAACAATTCTCCATTGTCAAAGCGTGTATTATTAAAAATAGGCATATGCACATAACAGCAGAGCATTGCTAATGATTGAAAGTTTTAAATACGAAATACTTACGTTCTATTATTTTTCTACCCAGCGAAATCCAAGGCATAGTCGTAAAAAACAAATAATTGATTAAATCTTTACTATTTTTTTTAATATTTACGTTTTATATGATTACATGTTTATGTTTGATTGTTGTTTATATGTTTACGGTAATTTCTTTTAGGTTATCTGCATCGATAAATAAACAATCAACAATCGATATATACATACGCATTTTTCGGTGTACTTCCTCATTTATTTAGTTTAAAAAAATTTTATAATTCTTAAATTTATTTTATTTTACTTTACGTTATGCCACTTCACGATACAAATTTTCAGAAATAAAAATGAACCGAAAAAATTTATGCAAACAGTAAAGCGATAGCCACAAATAACCGGTAAAAGAATCTTTTGAACATTTTATATATATTCCCTTAAAAGATCCATGCAAACCTTTTTCAGTTCAATTCTGTCTGAACGCTCCAAATAACTCAAGTACTGAAATAAAGAAAAACCTCTGGAACACCTGAAAATTTCTCCGATCGCACCTACCCCAATCGTCACCCCCCTAGACGAAAAAGACCGGTCGAACAAAACGCCAAGCCAAAAGAAGATGAAGAAGAAGAAAAAAAAGAAGAATAAGAAAAAGAAGAGGAAAAAGATCCCGAAGTCCTCTCGACTCTGAATTTCCAAGGGCGCGTGTGTGTGTGTTCAGGAAGGGTGTCCGAAAGCGAGGGAGTTACAAATCTCCTACACGTCCGGAGATGACCGTGTACGGGGAAGTGTGCGAGGGGGGGGGGGAGAAGCGGTACCTAATGTAGGGTGACGCCCCCGCCTTTTCTCCGCTCCTCCTGAGAACTATCCTCGCGAGTTGGGAAAAGCGGGCGTAAGAGGCGAGATAATGTACGACCTAATATAATATTCTTAGACGGAATGCGGTTGCCGGCTCTTATGCGCATCTCGGACGAGCGCGCCAGTTATACATATCCAGGGCGAAGTTTAATAGCGGGAAACGGGCGCGAGAGGTGAGCGCGCCTAGATGAATAATAATGCGCCTGCCATTACGGATTCCGTCCTCAATCTGAGAAAGGTCTTCCTATATATCCTTCGCGCTCCTCTATCTCTCTCTCTCTCTCTCTTTCTCTTTCAGGATATCTGTTTCACCTCGTCCTTCTGTCTTTTTGGACTACGTGTGTATACATATGAGTGTGTGGATGTAGGTGTGGGTGTTGATGTGGATGTGGGTATGTAGAGGGGGAGGTGGCTTGCTAGAGCGAAGAAGGGATATATATCCAAGGCGAATCTCGCTTGCGCGCATGTTCTCGGAATCATCGCGCGGGACTGCACGTTCATAATACGCGCAGAGAGTCGGCTGAATTATCGGCTTTGCGTAGACCGAGCGAGGCCCGTAATTCCGCGAGACGAGAGTGTTTAAGCGAGATAGCTGCTGCTGCTACTGCTGTCTTCATGGGGGGTGCGATTGCCACTTGACGATTTGCGAGAAGACCGTCCTTAACATTTTTATGCCGTGAAAGGATTTGTAATGTCGAGCAAGTGCTCGAGAAAAGTTCAAATAAAAATTATCTTTAAAAAATGTTTACACGACATTTTGTAGCTGGTGTTTCCTTTAGGAGTGTGAACTCGATCCTTCCAAGTAGTTAGAATTTTTTTTAGTGGGTTGAATTCTGTAAATATTTTAGTCGTTTAAAGTACTCCTAGAATGTTTCGAGTACTCGTTTTGAACCATGTAACAAATCTTTATTGCCCTTGACCCAGATTTTTCAAATGCTCACTTTTATTACTGTTTAAGATTAGAGCAATATTAACGTTTTGTTGTTAATTGAAAAATAAAGATCAAGCCAAATTTTCTGTCAAATTTTGGCTTAAGTGCTAAGATTTTTTGATATCCATAAGAGGTATATCATATCCACTGGAATATTCAATTTAAGCAAACTTTTCGATTTTCACAAATTAAAAAATATAAACACATTAACAAAACAATATAGAATCAACGGGTAATTTCGATATAAAATAAAATATTCTGAAAATTAACAGAAATTATTTTTATAATTTTTTTTTTATGAATAAAATACTAAATCCTTTTGTACTGAGTTGTGCAATAAATAAATATCTATCTATCTATCTATCTATCTATCTACTAAATTGGCATCGATTATTTGGACAGTACTCAAAGCTTCCGACGCCCTAGATTTAGAAGTTTTATTACC
>UELX01001432.1:0-44309 GCA_900480035.1 Eupelmus urozonus | reverse complement strand
ATTTATTACTAGGTGTTAATATTTCAAACTGGATTTCGACATAACCAAATCCACTATGTAACTTCATAATACGTTTTTGTGATCGATTTTTGATTAGTTAGGTTACATGCGCTAATAGGGTATTATATTAGCATCTCAGAACGTTTTTAAACGATTTAAAGAGTACTTATCCAGAAATTGAGAAGTTGAGTGCGACAGTAGTGCTGTTTTAATTATTGTAATGTAATTTCAATATTTTATTGATTTTTAAACATTATTTATTCAGTGTCACAATATGTGCTAATAAAATTAAAGAATATTTTTAAAATTTCCAGAAATTAAAATAACAAAATAAAGCCACCGTTTGTCAGACAAACTCAAAAGAACAGTGGCGGTTTTATGAAACAACTTTCAAATGTCTGATGAAATGTGGCTTTTTATTGCTTATTCATTGCATCGAACATTGTTAATAAATATATTTGAATATTTTCTGTATGTGGCAAAACTTTGTTATAAGCTTTTAAAATATGTTAAATAATTAAAATTAAGGTAAATCAGATTAGCCGTAGAAGGGATCAGCACCGATTGTGGTGAGAAGCACTTTTAAAATATGAGCTTACAGTACTTATGAGTTAATAAATATGAAAAAAAAGTTTTCCATTAGTATCATTTGGTATTTATCACCTCAGTAAATAAAATTTACAAACTATAACGATTTCTTTCTCTCAGTAAATTTTTTCATGGCTGAAATTGCAAACCACCAAAATTTATACGAACGTTGTTCATATAAAACGAAACAACTTCTTCATTCACAGTCGACTGCGCAGCTCGCCGATACAATAGTGCCCTGCGCGCGTCAATACAAATATATCACACCAGTCTATTATTATTTCTTTTGAATCCAATTGCCTGGAGCTCGCAGAATCAGAAAATATAATCAGGAAACATCCATGAATAGAAATCGATATTTAAGATACCAATAAAGTACAATTCTTGTTTCTGCATTCTTTTATTTTCCGAATCAAGATAATGCAGCAGATAGATTCGCATGAACTAAGCTCAAAGTTCAAAACAGTCCATACCTACAAAGTTTACGCAAAATGGTATAATTCGGCCAAAACATTCCAGAGTGGCGGCGCGTCATCGTAAGCAACGCTTAAAATTTTCGCTCGCCATCGCGCTCAACTTTTTGCTTTACGAGTCCAGAGATACGCCGCAAGTTGAGACTTCCTCTGCAATTCAGCGACTGCGATATTATGGCCGATTTAGCACCTCGCGCGCGCGAATTTCCAAAACTCGCGGCTGAGCCCGAGAAGGAGAAATTTCATTTGATTTGCATTATCCGCTCCTTGGCTCGCTAATTATCGCGTTATTTACAGAAAAGGGCCGGCCGTAATTACGCGCGTCTGCCTGGGCGCTTTTACGAGCCGCTGAAACTCTCGCCCTCGGCGCTGGAGTCTGTCACTTTTATCGTCCCCCTCCACTTTTTTCGCGCCCCGAGCAAGGAAACTACACTCGTCGCGTGCTCTCTTTCTCCCTTTCTGCAGGTTCGACCGGCTGATGGATTAAATTGCCACTTGGCAAGAGAGTCGCGGCGCGCCAAAACTCGGCTGGATGCGCGCACGCGGGGGCGGCAGCACTACAGGCCAAAGTGGCCTATTAATCCAGCGCATCGGCGCTAGGTATAGCTGCCGCGCGGCTCGCCTTTTTTCTTCCCCTTTCGTCGCGCTCTTTTTCGAGAGCCGCTCGTTTTATACCGTCCCGAGCAAGCTCCGCAAATGCAAGCGCGAGGACGTATTTTAATAAGACCGGCCGGCGGCGCGCTCTAATCGCTCTTTCATTATTTCCTTTTGCACGCGGCCTTTATCCACTCTCTTGCCGGCCGGCTTTCGGAAGAATTATTGCTGCGCCTGCTACTGGCTGCCATGCTTTCTTTTAATTGCTGGAATTCTAATAATTACGGCTTTGCAGTTAGTGGTCGAGCGGCAAGCTTTTTGCTTTCTTGCTTGGTGAGTTTGATGCTGAAAAAAATCACTGATTTCGAGGCTCGTAACACCGACACTTAAGGGCTTTTTCACTTCTTAGTTTCTATACTAATTTATACATTTTTATTATTTAAGATAATCTTTTGTACGTAACAACACTGGGTCTCTTATTACGATTCTGCCCCACCCTTTCGAGTAAACACAATAATTTTTAGTAAACAATTTAAACAAAAAACAATTAATAAATATAACTTTTACAGGGAAATTCGCAGTAAGAGAAATGTTTACTTGGTGAAATTTCCTGTTTTGACCCTCCAATGCTCTTGTTTCTAAATTCAGTACTTACTACTGATTCGCTAAGGGATCCGGAATTTTGTAGGTCTTTAGCGGAAAACTTTCTATTGTTCTTCTTTGTTTCAAACTTTTCGAATCTTCAGTATAACTTTATCTCGAGCATGGAATTGATCCTTTCCGTTGAAGTGAAATTAACAAAACAGTTATTATTATGATTTTATGGTTCGTAAATTTCTTCACTTTAAACAACAAAAGTAGGATATTTTCTTACACTGTTTAATTATTATTTGATTCCAACTGTATAACCCGATGCGGATAGTCCGAAACTTGGAAAATGCTCGAATCAGACTACGAAAGGACGACTGGGACTGAGGTTGAGCTTTGTTAAATCGCGTTTCGATCCCCAAAGGATGGCTAGAGAGCTCGTCTCGACTCCTTATGTATATATGTACAAAATAGAGTCTGCAAGAGATCACGCGCTGCGTCAATAGAGGGCTCTAATCTACGTCGACTTAGCTGCCAAGGGGCGATCGTAAGCTAAATTTGAATCTGGACAAAGGTAGCTGATAAGACTCTCTTATAGAAAACTATCTAGAATTTTTGCCCGATTTCCTTATTAGTGTCCAAATACTTTACGAGAATCGGCTCAGAATTTACCACAATATGGCCGGAATAAGGTAAAAAATTAATTTATAATCTGAAGCGTACCAATTTATTTATCATTAATATTTACATTATTATTTTCGTTTTTACATTCTTTGACCCGCCATAAGAGTATTTTTATACATTGTCCAATTGTTTTGTTTTTTTTAGCGTAAGATTTATAATTTCAAAATTGATCTATTTAAGTATTTCTATTATATGAAAGTTGATAAAATGATCACACTTGCCTTGAAAAACGTCAGTATGCCTTTGCCTGATAAATGACTGAAACATCGGCAGTAAATAAATAAAGTGCCAAAGTCGTACATTTCGTACCCAGACCGTCAAATGAAACTTTATATGCAGAACCGAAAAATTTTACAGTCACAGTGCTAACATTATTTTTCGGTATTCTGAATCGTTGTAATTCAATTTTATGGACTATTTTAAGTCGTAAATAAAATTTTTCGTACACAGATAAAGGCCAGTTTTTCGTCTTAAAAAGCTATTTTTAGCTAGGATGAATGCACTTGTTAGTATACCGTAAAATCATTGTGCGTGGGATCGACTGATTCAACCGTTACAAGAATTTTTAACAACGATCTATAGAAGCATAGAGAAAAACGAAAAAGGTTTATAAAATGTTTATAACTCCATGGGATCATTGTAAAGACCTTTTTTGCTAACAAAAGAGCTTTAAATATACATTTTGAAATTTATTTTCAATTAATTTTAATGATACACCAAGCAAACAGTGGCGAATTAAAAGATAAAAATTGTTATGTATCTAAAATATTTTTTAATAATCTTGTATTTTATGTTAAAGTTCGACTTTAACATTTTTGAGCCCTACACCTCATTCTTTTTTGAAATTATAATATAAATATTTATTTTCCAAAGTTAAAGTAAAATAAATTTAAGTATTAAATACAATTTATACATGTTTCATACATGTTCATTATTATTTTAAATTCATTTATATATTTATACATATTCATAAAATACCATCAGAATTACTCTTGAAATGTTCGTTTTATTGTACTGATGGAAATATAAAAATATTCTCTTAAAGCTTCATTAATGTTAAGGCATCAAAGTCAAGAAGTTTTTATAAAGCAAATAATTCATCCTTACTATTTATTTATCAACAGGAAAGTTTTCGTAAATATATAAGTAAATGTACTTAAATTTAATAAACTAGTTAGTAATTCTAGTTTTGAAATAATATTTTTATTAATATTATTAATAAATCTTAAATAATGTTTCATTCTTAGAAATGCAATCGCTTCTTTAAACAATAATATCGTCATTTTGCGGCTTTGGCCTCTTTACTGATAGGTTGTTTCTCTCAGCGTCTAGTACTACTTCTCGTCTCTGACTTTCGATGGTCCTTCTGTCTCCTTTTAAGATCGAGTGCCTCTGAAATTTACATAAACTACTTATCTTCAGAGAATAGTACCAAGGTTTTCCATTATTACAAATCTAAGTTTCGATTTAGTTTGTAATTATTGAGAGGTACGTGTAGTGACTCTTACTATACCTTATTATACTATACTATAACTATAGTTTTAGTTTAGTTTTTAATTATTTACCAGCCTTTGTACTAGTAATCAGGTATTCACTTAATTAGCATTTTACATTGTTAGTGGCCTATAAGTACCGGTAATTGTGTTAACCTGTAGTATCTACTTTGTAAATTATTTTTCAATTAAACAAATAAATAAAAAAATTCTTTATCAATAAAAGGAGAAAGTCAGTTAAACAAGATAAAAAAGTCGTTGAGAAAAATGAAATTAAGTACTTAGATTTTCTAAAAGTGAAACCTATAACTTTATAAAAGGCGACGCACTCTCCATCGAAAGTAGAGCTATTTGAGAAGGATGTCATGTAGTGGAGCGGTGCTACTGTCCCAGTGCAAGCTAAATTGAGGATGCAGGACGATGCAGCATAGCCGCTCAGTGAGGTACAAGTTTTCAAGAAGGAGGTTCCTGATGAGTTGCTGTCGTTGACGCACTTCTTCTTTCCTAGTTGATAAACTTGAAAATTCGCTCGCTCATGAACTATGGGTAAGACTTGCAAAACAAATAGAGGAGCTTTCAACTTTAAATTATCTCTCAACTTCGATCGAGCGATAAAAACTGGCTTTTCCTGAAAGCACAAAAGTTATATGTACTTTAAATTAAAAAATTGAATCTTTAATTTAAACTAAAGAAACCTTGAAGGAATTTAACTAAGCTAAAGAAATTTAAAAAAAATCTCTCGTTAAACTTACTATTACGAGATTAAAATTATTAGATCTAAGGCAATTGACAGATTTTCAAACCAAAGGCTCAGCTCTAACCGAGCGAGACGGTAATTCATTTTTATTGGCACCTTGTCGAACGTCACTTGACAGCCATTTCCTTCATACGCGGAAAAACAAAGCCGGTGTCATCAACAAACGTCGGCCGATAAAATCCACCCTATGCTTGTCTAGTATATCGAAAAAATAAAATCGTCACCACCAAAGAATTCATATATTCATTTATATTCATGCGCTCAGTCGCGCGTTCGCTTTGGTGAGAAATTTGATTTTCTCGCCTCGAAGCCCCGGGTGCGCTCAGCCGTCCGTCGATCATTCGCGGTACGACCCCCCCAAGAATGAAATAAAATTGTGTTTCTCTCGTTTCGCTCTCTCTCTCTCTCTCTCTCTTTCTTTCTCTCTTTTTTTTCTCTCTTTTCGAGCGTGCCACTGAACTGAGTATGGAGTGGGAACTTGCGACGGAAAGCAGAAATGCAAATAAATTTAGTTACGTGCCACTGGCCACCAGAGCAAGCTTCTGCCCTATAAGGATAAAGTAGACTCGCGATGCTAGCTAGTAGATGGAAGAGCGACGAGAGCCAGTCGCGACTTTTTGATCGACCATTGGATTTACTTGGATGATGCGCCTTTCCTCCGCAGATCAAATGCATGAATAATAAGTGCGATGGATGTAAGCGTGCTGAGTGGTCCGGAAATGCGGCGGACTATTTTATCTACCTTATTATGTGGTTTGTCGACCTATTTTCACGTATAAATTTGGAGCTTTTCGTAAATCACTACTAAAGTTATGTAAATATTGCGATTTTTAGTTGTCGATTTATAATTGATTAAATGAACTAATTAATTACATCTGTTTAATGATAATTTAAAATTTTTAAAAATTAAATAATATTCATTGTAAAGTTCTAAATTTTCCATTCCTGTTCCAAGAAGAAAAAAGGGTCTATTCATGTTCTTGTTAAAAAAAGCACAATGTATAACAAGGGAGGAAGTTACTTTTTCAGATTCGAATGATGTTTTGAGAATTTGTGCTTAAACATTATCTACTCTAAAATATCCAATTTTCATCTTATAAATTACGCAGTGATCATAAAAATGTAAATAACTGTTACTAACTGTAAAAAATATAATATAAGCGTAGCCTTGAATATAAATTGGAGTTTGATAATACTGAATATTTACTTCAATTATTATTTTTAATATTTTATTGATAAAAATAAATACATGACCAATATACTACATACACAAAATATTAATCTACAGTAAGCAAATAATTATATTGATCAAACGCTGCATGAGCAAAAGTTCTTAAATAGAGTTTGTAATCATAAAATACATTAAATGAAGAACTGCTGTTTTTTTCGGGATGTATATTGCAAAATGAGTCAACAGTCTCATATTATCAATAATTTATTTAATGGTCACGCAATAAATTATAAAATACCACTTTAAAAAAGTATTGAAACTAAAGTAAATTCAAGTGACATTTATTAAAATAATGTGCGTCAGTCAATATTATTTAAGGAGGGTTAAGAACCTAAGGAGACCAAGCGCCATTTTATACGTTTTTGAGAAAATGCAATAGTGCAGCTAAGTAACATATTATTCAATATATCAGTATAAATATTTAAATAAATAGCGTTTGGATATCAAAATAAAATCACTATTAATTGCGGTACTCAAATTGCATAGAATCAGGCTACAGCAGTATAAGGAAAAAGAGATAAAGCTCTAAAGAAAAAGAAATAATAGACATGAACCCATTAACTCAGACTGTCAAGTCTTGATTATCAAGCGAAATTTGACCCCTTGAATGCATCCGCCGCAATGCTTGCTTGCGCTACTAGTCGAAAAGTCTCTTTACTTAGTGAGCCCGCATCACAAAGTCCGCACGTGCACCCTTGGCCGTCTCTGGCGAGGTGTGTTGACGGCGCCTCTGCATCTCTCTTGCGCAACCGGAGTCTATATTCGTTGCCACTCTCCTTCTGTCTCTTTCTTTTTTTCTAGTGGTCGGCACTAACAGCTTTCTGTTGTCGCTTTGAGGTGCACATAAGATGGATATAATAGAGTGGGAGGAGGGCAACATATTGTAAAACTCAATAGGACAATACAAGGGCTCAAGGAAAAATAATATGAACTTAATGTTGGTTGGTAAAGTTAGTAAAGTTGGTCAATGCGCAAGTTGCTGCATATGCGCTATTAAAATATGTAAACGTGTATGCACCTTACAACAATGTAACGCTCGCCTGCGGAAAGTCACCTCTGTTTATCGCGTCTGTTTACTCTCTTCGAGTCGACTTCGCAGGCTGGTTACATATTATTTGAAAAACTGTAAAAATCTCTTGTAACAATTCAATTTGACTCTTTGCAGTAGAAAAATAGTAATGGTAATGATATAGCTTTATTTTTTTTGTTGCGCGTTATTTGCGAATTTTTTTTCTTTGCTGTAGACGTAGTTGTTCGGGAGGCAACCGTCGCTCTGCAGTAGTAAAAGATTGGGTTTAGTCAGACAAGGAGAGTAGATATAGTAGTTTGACTATAGTGTTGGCAAATTGATGGAGCTGCTGGTTGTTGACGTTACCTTAACGGCAGACATGCTCTTAAATTTTACACCTGACTACGCACGCTTCTTGACTTAAAGCGAGCATTATGCTTTTCAATTCTTTTTTATACATGTATGTTCCAAGCATTCTTAACTTCGATAAATAACTATGTTGTAGAAATTTTTTTAAGGAAATGGGTGTAATTTGTGCTTTTATTAAAATTAAAAAATTTATTGTAATGTATTTTTTTTTTTTTAATTTGAGAAAGCTAATTGCAAATAAACTGAATGAAAATAAATATAAATTTATTAAAATAAAAAATAAATATATAAATAGAAAAAATACTAATTGTAAATCAAAATGACTACTAATTAAGTCAAACCTTATTCTGTGCTTGCAGCGAGCGTCAGCAGCGCTAGAGGAGATAAGTTGGTCAGAAACGGTGGTAGCATCGCGGATCGACCAGATCACGGAACGGCCATCGCTGTTAGATCTTTGGGATCGACGAGGAGCTACAATGACAACCTTGGCTACAGTACCGTGTCCTTCGTTGAGCACGAGCCGTCAGCGTCACGTGTCCTCACGACGACAGTTGCCAGGCCCACCAGCCAGAATCGAATCCCATTGGATTTTTCGACTTTTCACCAGCGCTGGGCGCGTTCGTCCGAGGTGAGCATGAGATACATTTTCTTACGCACTGGCTTTTGTTGTTTTACGTATTTGCGGGGCTTTGTTTTACATTTTGATTAAGGTGGCTATACGTCAATCTTTTTTTCTATGGGATTGAAAGGACGTCGCCAAATTTTAGCTTCTATTTTATGGGCGCGGCTTTTCATCTTCGTTGCCTAGTTAATTCTATTTAAATAGACAACTTTCTTATATCATAGACTATGTTTCCGGCATTGCCATTTTGTCAAAGGCTTTAGAAAGAATTACCTGCAGTCAAATGACGCACCGTGAAAAATATGTTTCCGAATGCGAACCTCAAATGGCTAATGAACCCTCCGTGATTTTGGCACACAGATAAAGCAGTAGAAAATTTGTTTTACAACTTGGTTTATCAAAGTTCAAATAAATCCATCTTGTAATTCATCCCCGCGAGCAGTAGAAGCTATAGATCATTATATGATTCTGTTTTTACTGAAACAATTTAAAAGCTGTACTTTCAGGTAATAGAACTGAATAACGTTTAAGCCGTGAATAGAGTGATATTTTCTGGGAAATACAAGTCAGAAATAAAGTATAAACGTATGTCGAAAGTAAAAAAGTATTCAGCTGAAGACTTAATAGCCGTGTGTGAAAAGAGCGAGGGTTTTTCGCGAAATAACTCCGGTTTAATTAAAAAAGCGCGGAAAAAGCAATATTTTCAGCGCGCACGAAAAATGTTTGAGCGAGCCACCGCAAAAACGCCGGATATCCCTCTTTATCCCTTTCATCTACATTCTGTCTCTCGGTTGCGTCAATAGAGCGCGGCGTCAATTATTGACGGCCTCGCTCTGGGCTGGAGCGCGAAATCAACGAGAGAAAGTAATAACTAGGCGCGCCCGCGCAAATAGAAGTTCCTTTTCATCCCGCGGGCGTGAATGCACTGGCATGATTACATCGGCCAATTACATTTCAAACCAGCCCCTCTTGGACTTATTCCTCGCTGGCTCGACGCGTAAAAGAGGATCAAGTTAACTTTGCGCCTCGTGAATGTCGAGGATGGCTCTCTTTAAGTTTAGAAGCTGCGAGTTCAATGTTCGTTCATGCGATGTAGGAATAATCGATAGTAGTCAGAACCGCGGCTTCTACTTCTTCTTATGTCGCACCTCCGGTTCTTACACGCCTTTTTATAGGGCTTTCTCAGGTCTTTTCTAGTCCAGAAAAATTAAATCAATAAAACCAATATTGGTAATAATTTCTATTTTGCTCTTTTTTTCAATATTTATATTCACTATTATTTAATTCTGAATTTTTATTCAGATATTTGCCTATTCTCACTGTAGTTATGTTCTGTTTTATATTTATCATATATTTTTAAGTATATGAAAAATCCAGTTTAATATTTTGAAGTTTAGTCAATCTCTAATACGAATTTCGAATCTTTTATGTAAAGTGCTTATTTCAAAAACTATGCAGTCAAATGATTTAAAATTTGTTGTGCATGTCAATGTTTTATTTGATTTTGATAGATTTTCGATTGCTACTGAGGAAAACGGATTTCACTTGCATCCAGAATCAATTTTTCCAAGTGTATCCAATTTCTATGCTTTAAAAAGGGTACGATTTATTAGTTTTATAACTGAACATAAGCTACATGAAAGAAACTTCCATTTAAATTTTTTTAATGCAAAAATATCAATTTATTTTTTATTTATAAATAATAAAAGCCTAATAACTTTCAAATGATTTAAAATATTAATAACGAAACATGAAAAAAATATGTATACATCATATACTTTATTTGTTTACAAATTTCTAATATAGTAATATATTTCATATGAAACGATATTGAGATGAAAGTTGATTTCATTTATATTGATTTATTATTTTGATTAGATTATGTCATACACTTATAAAGTGTTATACAATAAAAAAGGTGTTCTGTTATCGAAACATTAGGGTATATTCAGAGTTAAATCTTGGATTATATCACTGTTCCTAACAAGGACTATTAGCTATATTTACTATTTATGATTTGAAATAAAAATTAAGTTTTATCGAAGCCTTATGCGCATCAAAGGCATGATTTTAATAGTCCACATTAAACGTCTTTGATTAGTTAAAATTACTTAGTTAATTCAACCTGTCTCTGTAAATGAGATTTGAAAAAGGATAGTTTTTGAAATTAAAAATGATGATATTAAAAAAAATAAATTGTTTTGAAAAAAATTACCGATAGTGAACATAAAACATAAACACCCAAAATTTTATTAAAATCGGTTTCCTATATATGTAAGACTCTCTTTATCAATCTTACGTGAGTTGTGAATCAATTAATGTTTTCGATGTGATTGTAGGTATCGAACGCGCCGAAAACAATCGTATCAACAGAAGTTTCAGATGTGATGGGCGTTACGCGTCGCGTTAGGCGAGATGATCAAGAAAGACCTTGTTATAAATTTGAAGTAGGAGATCCTACGAAATTTGAAATTTATAGCCCCGGTTATCCGGGACCATACCCGAAAAATATCAGCTGTTACAAAGTCCTAGAAGGTGAGTCTACATATTATTTTAGAATGTTATTTATGAGCTATTTATTACTAGAATATACTTTCATCTTTTATAAGTACTTATCAATTTGAGGATACGCAAACTTTGTAATTAATACATGTGAGAATCTTCGAAGGAACTTACGAATTAACTGAATTACATTACTGAAATGAAGTACATTTTTACAGGGGTGTGATACTTAGATAATTATTTACCTCGTGAGACGTTTTTCGTCTGAGTAAAGTGAGGGTGGAAAGTTGATCCAAAAGTAAACTTATACATCACGAATATCGATTTTAGACCTACTACAAAAATCATATAAAAATTATGATTTTCAAGTTAAAATGGTATACGTAATTTAATAATTTATAATATCATATCTAGAACATTTTCTAAATTTCTTATAAATCTTAAGAATTAAATGGTTAAAGTTCCAGGCTTAATTCGTAAGTCTGCCAGTAACGAAATGTTTAATAGATCGTAACACATTCTACAGTGACGTGATGTATTAGTCATAAATTTTGCTGCTTTCGGAATTAAAATTTATTTATGAATGTATATAAGGCTTTAAGATGTGCTTAATTAAGAGCTGAATGTGTCTGTTATTTTGAGTTACATCATATTTGCGAGACTGCTGAGAGATTAAAAGCGAGTGGTAGCAGCTATTGTTTTTGCCCGAGTACATATTGCTAGGTTATAAAATGGTTTATGACCGCTCCTTATTTTATTGCTATAAAAGTCCTTCAACTTTAGTACCTTAGTGACTTGAGAAATATTCATAAAATTAAATAAGTTAAAGAAGAGTTTATTAAAAAATAAATTGACCTTTTAAAATTGGAATGGTAGGAAGTATTCAGAAATACTACGGCATAATAAATCGAGCAATAGCTCAATTATAGCAAGTCCATAATAATACTAACTTTGACAAGATTCTGCCTTCTTTTTTCTCTCTTCTCTCAGGCTAGCCTAGAACAAGAAACATCCAAAGTGGGGGGCAAGCGACACCGGTAATGATGTCAGCAGTCTAGAACTTGTGCAGGAAAGGAAGAGCTATATCGTTAGGTCTTGTCCGCAAGTCGGCTTCCTTTCAGAGAATCTCAAGTGAACTTGTATTAAGCGGAAGCAGCTGTACGGCCGTCGGTCCACTTGTCGGATATGATAGGTCGAGCACTGACGCCCCCGCCAATTGATTAACCCTCATGATACTCTGCGCGCACGAGCTAATGCTACTGTACATTAAGTTGCAAGCCCTATTAGGGAGATCGCCTGCCCGGGTTTACTATTACAGTCGCTATATATCAATATGAACGATCAGTCATTTGACTGAATGGGATTTTCATTCTGATATGACGTTCGGTTTTACACTTGCTGTTTTACTTCTACTTCCTAAACAGTCTAGATTTTACGAATTTTTCTCAGATTATTTATTGCTAGAATTGTACACTAAATCAATACAGTACTTGGAGTTTAATCGGTCTTAATCAAATGAGAAATACCTCTCTTATTAGATATATATTTTTAAAGTATCCAAATCATTGTTGTGTAATAGATTAAAAGCAAATTAATCAGCAACTATATTGCAACAACATTTTTTGTATTGTTATTTGAATGAATATAAAAGAAATAGATATTCAAAAAATGTAAAAGACAAAATTTTAAAAATAAATATCCAGAGAGACATTAAAGAAAAAGAGAATTGAGAATTAAGAAGAGGATATCAAACGGTAACTAAACCGCCTAGCTAGGCTGGCTCTTAAAAGTGTAGGGATTCCACACTCGAGGAGGCCAAACTGCAGAGCGGTAGCAGTTGTGATAAAAATGGGAGGGCGCGCATCAAAAAATTGGCAGCTGTCCCATCGACGCGCCGTAAATCATTCGGTGATAGGTGCTTCTTTTTTCTTGTGCTACTGTATCGTGGTAGTTCACGTATAACCAATCACCTGCCGTGTGTTATTTGCTCCTTATTTATTATTTTTTGGACCTTGTCGTTAAAAGAAATATGCTTCGTTGGGTGTAAACTGTGTTTACTTCGGTATTAGCTCTTTCTTTTATTCATTTTTTTTTTTTTTTTTTTTTGATCGGCAGAACTGAGGCTAAAACTGTAGCGGATATGACGTTTGACATGAAAAACTGAGAATTTGCTATGCGTTAAATTGTTAACTCTTTTTGAAAATCTATTTAGATAGCTTTTTTCATCTACGGTATATGTAAATAAATGCCGTAAAACTGAATAACAATTCTATTTTTAAAAAAAGTTTAATATTTGAGGAATGAATTAAATTTTTGAGAGAATTTTTTAGAAAGCTAAATTTAAAATAAATAAAAAAAAAATATAGAACAAAATTTCAACCAAAAAGTTGAGTCAAGAGTTTAAAAAAGGGCAAGTGTATCTCAAAATGTCATCAGAGATCAATCTATCAATGGTAAATCTTTTAATTGAACTAATAACTTTTGTAGGTGTCATTGTAATTAAAAGGAAATAATAATTTAGTAATAAACAATGTTTTTTTGTAAAATTTACTGAAGTTTTATAAAAATTCTATTAAATACTTACCAAGGAAAATCTATAATACAAAAAGATTATCAATAAAAGTTAAAGAAAATCATCGTATGTTAAAAGCTTCTGTTTAGTACTCTAAAAAAAGTTGTGATATAACAATTTAATTCAAAGAATATTTCTCATGTGTATAAGATACTTTTTATTAAAAATATAAATTATTCTTACAAATCTTGCAGTTTCGAACCAGCCGAACTCCGATTCTGCTTTATTTTTCTCCTTCTTATCTATTCCCGCTAATACTATTTTCGCACAAACAATACATACATATCGCAAAATACTCCTTTTATAAAAATTTTGTTTTATTTTTTTTCTATTAATATTATATTTTAATACTGGAACTATAAGTCTCAGTTACCATTCATAAAAAATATGATTGAAAAAATGTCCTAAAATTAAAAAAAAAAAAAACAACTTGATGTCTACAAGAATAAAATAAACATTACTTTCTAAAACTTAAGGTGTGAATCCATCGAATAATTAACACCTTACTGAAATTCACACCTTATGAGATGTGAGTTTCAAATTTTAAAATTCATATCTCATTCACTCCTTTTAAAGTGTGAATTTTAAAATTCACACTTCGCGAGGTATAAATTTTAAAATTAATTGAAATTTACACTTTACGAGACGTGAATTTTAAAATTGATTAAAACTCATACCTTTTGATGCATGAATTTTGAAGTTTTGTGAAAGTGTGAATTTCAAAATTCGCACCTTACGAGGTGTGAATTTTTCGATGGATTCACACTTAACTTTTAGAGAGTAGTCGTATGCGTAAAAATACGTGCTAAAAATTTGTTTCTCATTCATGTCAGTAACTTAGAATCATAATTCAAGTATAAATAATTTGTGAAAATTCTTAATTTTTTGAAACTCGTACCTATTTTAAATAGTGTAGGGGTTTCATACTAAAATTATAAAATACTTATAATTACAATTCATTGAACGTTATTGTTATAATTAATGCTTTTTGTGTTTTTTTGTATTGTTTTAACGTCTTTTAAATAATTTTTTTTTGATACGTTCCTTCTTATTCGTAATACATTTCTTACGTTTTTAAAGATCCTTCGTACTGGACTCGGAGTTTTTTCTTGACCAGGTGATTTAGTCAATTCAAAACTTGAATTTTCAATATTTTCGAGTTTTTGAAGAATTTCTTTGTCATCTGGAATTGATACAGTCTTTTGAATTTTTAAAGAATTCCATTTATTTTTTATTTGCTTATCAATTAGTGTCCACTGTCGTTGAAGGTTGTTGGTGCTATCGATTTTTTTTCTATTCGGAGACTTGATTTCTGAAAGTATTGAATTTATTTTTAAGAAAAGATTCATTATTATTTTAATTTAATTTTATTTGCATAAATTATATTAATACCATCATGAATATCATGTATTTTATTTTCTGATCTTCCTTGATTCAAAGAAGAACATGACAGTCTTGAATTAGAAAAATAAGTCATATTCTCTACATTATTAATTTCAATAGAATTTTCTTCTTTTGAAATAGCTTTTTAGGTACAAAAAAGGTAATATTCGTGTTAGCACAGTCTATAAAGCTAAGCAAATTTAATTCGAATTCAAGCCAACTAATTTTTATAATTTGTAAACTTTATTTTTTAATTTTAATATTTTTTATAACTAGTATCACTTTTAAGCAGATGAATATTTTTTGATTCTGTATAAGCAAATAAAAGTTTAAGGGAGTTGTTTATAAGTTCATACATTTTTTGGCTATAATTTTTAATTATTTAGCCAAAATTAAGCATGTGAAAATTGACTTTCTTTTTTGAGTAGGCCTTTATTGGAGAAAAACATAATTCTTTTCAAATTAAGTTAAAAAAATAGTTTCTAAAAAGCGAAAAACACATTTTTTTAGCCTAGTTCTATACACCAACCTTTTCCGTTTGACTCACTTACCAATTTCGCTTATTTTAATCTACGTAAGCAATAAATAATATTAATTAGATATTAATCCAATTCACATAATCAGGTATAGCTTTTTGAAAATAACATTTTTTTATCGGAGGAAAAAGTATCACCGGTTTTGATTTAAACAAAACAAAAATTCTTAAGCATTAATAACATTCTCTAAATTTGATCCATGATATTGGTAAAAGCGTTGGGCAATGTACTTTCAGTTATTTTATGTTTTGATTTCTAAAACCATATTTCAAAAATAAAGATTCTATAACTCGATAGCATAACATTCTCTGTATGTAAGTAAAATCAAGGTTTATATCGATTTCTGTACATCATCAATTCTAAGCAACTTTATTATTATTTTAGTGAAGATTATTTTATTATTATTTTTTAAAGTAATTTTTAGTAAAATTCAAACTTACGTAAATATTTTCTGCATGAATCCCAATGGAATCTTTATGTTCTGAGCAATTTAAATTTAGTGATTGTTGTGTGACCTAAAAATAGAAATATTAAGTTTAATTTAGTACAGTAAAATAAAGTCTGTTTAAGGAATAATTAATGTATACATCAGTATTTTCTATATCATTAATCCTGGTGCAATCATCATGTTCAGAGTGAAGTTCCTTTAATGACTGTTGTTCGTCCTAAAATACCACGTATAATTATTTCTCATAAAATTTTACAAATTGTTAAATAAAAAATAAAATAAGTTTAACTAAAAAGATTTATAAAATTTTTTATTTTCAATCCTACATTTTAAGAAATCAAAAGTAATATATTAATGCAAAAAGTCGAGCGTCACTTATTTAAGTAGTGAAATCAATTTAAACATTGGCGTATATTTTTATTACCAACAATTAAACGCTCAGTAATAAGGTCAAAACGCTCCAATAAATTCAAGTTTTATATATTTTAGTATCATTTAAAAATATATTAAAATAACATGTAGCTTTTGCTTAAAACGTAAATAATCTAATTATGACTAGATAATTATTTTATAAGTTATCGATATATTTTTGTAAAGTAATATTAAGACATATCGTCTTAATATTACTTATAAAATATTAATATAAAATGACAAAATTACAATTCATAATTCAAGACAACTCTATAATTTAAATAAGATACACAATGTTTAAAAATAAAAATTAATATTTACGTCAGTATTTCCGGTTTTATTAATTTGGATATAGTCTTTATTATCCAAGGAAAGTTCATCTTGTTGTTGTATCATCTATAAAATAATACGTAATTTGTTTTAATGTAATTTTATTAAAAACGTAATTAATAATTTTCTTTAAATATTTAATTTTTGTAAATGAAACATTAATATTTACATTAATTTTTAAACAATCTTCAAATTCCAAATATTGTACTTCTGATAATTGTTGTATCGTCTACAAAATATATATAGTGTTAGATTTGCGTGAATATGAATATCAGAAATAATAGTAATGTAACCAAGAATAAGAATTTACATTGTGGAATTTAGATGAGTCGTGGGTTGTTGTTAAGTCACTTTCAACATCCTCAAATTTGATTGTAGTATCAGACTTTTTTTCAAGTAAAATATTTATTGTGGAATTTATTTCCATTGTTTTCTCCTCGTTTTTTTCATCGATTGAATCAACAACCAAAATAGTAGATTTTTGTTTGCCGTCATTCTCTAAAACTTGTTATTATTTAATTTATTTTTGAACATTAATTTTAAATCAATTTATTAGTTCGCTTTTATTTGTCCACTATTGCATAAATAAACAAATAATAAATCTGTTTACATAATGATAAGTGTAGCATAAAAATATTTTAATTTATTTTTTTCTAAATAATGCGGCTGGCTTACCCTTTTTAATATCATCATTATTATTTTTACCAGAATTAATAATGGGCAGCAGGAGAGCAGCAACCATTCCAAGGACTGCTCCTAAAACTGTACAGGCATCACTTGAGACCGTCATGTTTTAAAGAAAAAAATATAAATACCTCCTAACTTAAAGAATATAGACGCACCAATAATGAAATTTATAAATTCGAGCATTATAGTATCTAATCCGTCAATGTTCTCTATATCACGTATATCAAGCGACTAAACTATACATTTAAATTCAAAGTAATACAAATCACGTCTGACTTCTGTTTACAAAATATTTGTAAGTTAAATTCGGATATAATTATTTACATTTAACGGAAAGTTTTAACAAGTGAATGTACTTATGATATTTGTATACCAAGTGATATATTTCAAAAATTCATGCACATTTGAATATAGTTTTCTTGAAATATTAATTAATTGAATTATGAAAAATATTTAATCTTTAAAAATGTTTTAAAAGCAAAGATTACAAGAAAATCAATTTAATCACAAAAAGAACTTTTTTGGATAAAAGCCATAAGCAGATCTCAATTAATTAAACGATACGTCATTAGATACTTAAAAAAACTGAATAACATTTCTCAATTTTGTAAGTATTTATAAGATATAGTTACAACTTGAATAATGAAGTAGATCTTATGGATGCTGTTCGGTCAAAAATGATATATAAGGGATATATCTAAAAACTATAACCCTTCATAAAAACTGATATCGGAATTGAATTTGATCTTTTTATTGATCTTTCTTAAAAGTGCAGGTGGAGATAGAATTTATATCTAATATTATTAGTTGAGCCCATTGTATTAAAAAAAAGTATCTAATGTTATGAGAATGACAGTGTTTTTCCATCATTTACGTGTATAGTGGAAGTTGAGAGAACTGCGAGCAAAATAAATAAAGTGCAACGCGAAAGTCTGAAATTTTTTCGATGAAGTCGAAAGCAAGAGCGAAAGAGAGAGAGAGAGAGAGAGAGAGAGAGAGAGAGAGAGAGAGTGAGAGACTGAAAGAGCAAAAGTGCGAACCCCGGCGCGTCGTGGATGAACTGTGTTCTGAAATGGTAGGAACCTGAGCAGTATCCTCGGGAGAGTCGATGTTGTCGCGAGAATATGAAACCCCGCCCGGTCTTCGTTACCGTGGATAATGAAAAATGCCAAAAGGCAAGTCGCGCGCATAGAAGGTTGCAATTCGAGTTTCTCATTATAATGAATGCTGTGCTTCTTCAGAAAACTGTTCAATCATGGAGAATTTCAGTGAACATTTTTTAATGGATTTCAAAAAATCTGAGCATTTGATCAGGGCGGATTATCAGGAAATTTTTAAAAAATTTCTTTAAAATGAAAGTTTGTCTGATAAGCGCTAGCTTACAACTTTTAAATGCCGGTAGAAAAAGTATTTTTCAAATCTTTATTCAAAGAGTTTGTACTTTAGCATATCTGTTATCAAATTTTATTGATTAAAGTTGTGATTTATTTGATTATGTAAAATTATAATTAAGAATTAAATTATTTTACTGTATTGATACGTGAGAAGTAAAAAGAAATAGAAATAATATTTGGTATAACTAATTTTAAAATTCAAAAAGAAATATATATTTTGCAGTTTGTAATTTACTTATTTTAATTTAACTTGAATTTCGAAAAGTATCGATTATCAACATAATGTTATTATATCATGCTATTGTTACTATTAAAAACATTCGATGCTTTTCATTACAGATTTGAAAATAGCTTTTAAGGATTTTTATAGATTGATTGAAAATAAAGCCTATCATGAAGTTCTGTAATTATAGCTGCGGAAAATAAAAAGAAGATAAAACGATTTTTCCTAAAATCTAAATGACTTTGTACATAATTGAATTATCATTTAAGGCTTATAATTATTCCGAAAATGTTTTAAATAAATCTCTGACATACTTTTATTAAAAAATAAATTTGAAATTTAATAAAAGATAATTTATAACTGTAATTTTATTTTAATAAAAAATATTTTACATTTTTGCAACTTAAATATGGATTATGAAAATTATAGACGAAAATTTAATTTTATAGAGTAGATACTATATAGCAATCTAATTAAATGTTGAAAATATATGAATAACTAGAGCTTTTTGTGTGCGTTAAATTTTTAGCCTGGTTAATGAGACAAATAGTCCTGTTAATATGTAAGTTGAATTTATTATAGCTATAATAATATTGATAATACCAAAACTTGTCGTGTTCAGTACAAGGAAATTGTAAACTTATAAATCTATACTGTAAATACTGTATAAATACTGTAAATCATTAGAAAAGCCGATTAGTTTCGCAGCACAATAATACCTCATCACGCACTACGGCAGAAAGAGCAGTGGACCTTTTGACTTTTTATTTTAAAGAGGACGTACAGAAATGTGTTACCTCATCAAGCCCGCTCACCTGACCTGACTTCTCATTTGACTTTTTTTTTTCGAGTTGAGATGAGAGAAAAATACTAGACGAGTCTCCAATTTTCATCAAGTATTTATAGAGAGTTGAGGAAATAAACTTGGAATTGCATTTTAGGATAGTATTAAAAATCTCGACTCATTGTTCTTTAAAAAAATTACCAAGTTTTGACCAAAATCTTGTTAAAAATTTATCAATTTTGACCAATGTAAAATGAATTCACCATATAATTTACTAAATCAAGACTGATGCAATAAATCGAATTAATATGAGAGTTAAAATCACTAGTTACAATTAAAATAATAATTTTTTAAATAATTAAATTAATCAATCAAGTGACTAATTAAATCGTAACAGTAAATAATAAATAATTTATGAATATTAATTATTTATTAACATTTACAACATTTATGAAAATTCTATGCCCCATAATTTCCAAACAAACAAACGATAAATTATAAAATTATAAATACTTTATAATACTTGAATCGATAATGTTATTATTACACTGCGGTTGAATAAAGACCTAAAATAGGAATGGGACTTATTTTCAGTTTAAGCAGTAGTAATAAAATGTTAAAAGAAAGAGATTTATAGAGAAGGAAATGGACGAAAAATTAAGAGTAAAATTAAAAGAATGAAAAATAATCGACCAAATGACACTTGACCGAATGCCCGTAACCGAAATAACATCGATCTGAGCAAACCACAGATACCACGGCCAAAAGAAAAAAAGAAAAGAAGCTGCTGTTGTTCCAAGCTCATTTGGCCATCATCGTCGAACACGCCTGACACGATGGCGCACGGCCGGCGGAAAAAAAAAGAGAAAAATCTCCGCAAAGACGAATTTAACAAGCTCGCCGGCCGAGCTCAAAAGGCAGGCGCTCTGGGTAGACGTATAGAGACGTAGATGCGGCCACCGATTGGGCAAACAGTCGCATCAGGGCGACACCGGCGAGACGGGCCGGTGTATTGGAGTCAGGGTCGGGCCGGCCTACTATATGCGTTGGCCTTTACGAAAATAGGCGCACACGCACTGCACTTAAAAGAGCGAGCAAAAGAGCTTAATCGCGCGCGCGAGCTTGCGAGCAGGGCCAAGAATGAATATTCAATGAGGGAGACATCGGCCGAGTTTGGACAAGCCGCCCACGCGTTCTAGGTGCAAATCCAAGGCTTATATCATCACGGGGTTCGTTATACGCTCTGCATTAAATTTTAGAAATGACGAAAGCTTGGAAAAGCAGTACGACTTTTTTCGCGCTCCTACGGATGGATATATGTCGAGGATTAAACGCGCCTCTGGGGAGTGGCTCTTTTTGCGATTTTTCCTTCGCATGAATGTTGCATGAATGGCCCTGCCTTTTCTATGGCTCACTATACCGGAGAGATGGGCAGAGATAGAGCTGTCTTTCAATTGAAATGCATTAAGCGCCTGGTCATTTCGATGCCTTTTTTAATATCATGCATTTCACGGATTATTCCACTCGGAGGGCTAGATTTTGGATTTTGGATTTTTAAATTATTGAAAAGAATGAATTAACTGAACAGCTCAGTGCAGAGCATTGAGCCAGATCTTCTCTCAATGCAGCATTTTTCAGTATTGCAGAATTAGTTATAAAGCAAGAATTTATTTATATTTATACGTAGATCTTCAGAATTAAATTTGGGCTTCACTTTGCATCCGAAAATGCGAACATGGACTTTTGTGTTTGGGGCCCTTTCAATTATGTTCTTACATAAAGATAACATAATAACCCATACTCAGACGAGTTTCGGCTCTACTGCTGGGCAGGAGTAAACATTAGTCAAGAAGCGAAATTGAGACGTATACAGTTTGTTGAATATTTTTTTCAAACAGAAGTTACTAGATCGAATGATTTCCATAATGAATAAAAGAAGAGGGAGAGCGGAAAAATACAAGCGCGAAAAATTGGCAAAACGTGGGCACACGAGATGAGAGCGCAATGAATTAAAGGGCGGTTGTGCGGTGAAAGAATTTTCCAGGCTTCTGCCAAATGTTTAATCGTATTTTGTAGCTCTGTTTTTTTAGACGTTACATTGTAGGATTTTAAGTAGTATTTTAGTTCTTTATACCGTTACTTTGCAGTTTTCGTCATCACTTTTTAATAAAATGATTTCAATGTTCGTTTAAATAACAGATAATAACATTGTCTATATTAACATATAAAATATAAATCTGTAAAAGAATGCTTTCATTGTTGAAGTTACTCATTAAAATATTAGAATTTATTTTCAGCACAGTAATAAATAAGTAATAATTAGCTATGGCTTTCCCTTCAGAGAAACTAAATCTAGTTTACACTTTTTCAGAAGTACAATTTGTTATTAGGATAAATATAATGCACACTTATAAATTGGGATTCGAACGAATAATTTGTTAGAAACCAAATATATATTGTTTGAACAATTAAAACAATTTATTAAGAATATAAAATATATGTAGTTTATTGATAAACATAATATTTTTGTATAAAGTTCTTACTAAAAAAATACAGGTCAGTTAGGTTCTATACAGGACATTGAATTTCAATTATCTTCATTAAAAGTTTTATTTTAAGTTTCTTTTGCGGGTGCGCGTTTATTCATAATGTAGTATTTATTTTGTTGAAACAATTATATCAATATAGAAATAAATAAATAAATAAATAATAATCGAGTTTCTTGGCTTACAAGCAAAATCTAGAGTCTTTGGGTCACGGATTCGTCGCAAATTTTAGAATATGTTTTTAGATACTAAAATATGAAAAAAGCCGCACTAGTTCGTGACAACGCTTTGATAAACTCGAGATACGGATCTTAGAATACCGTAGCCATACAATGCGTGCACTAATTTTGTTTATGTTGAATAAATAATTGAAACTAGAGAGCCAATGAACCAATTAGATTCATTATATGAATTTAATCATTTTAATAAAAATTTGAAAATACAAGATTTAGAGAAATATATCATTTTTATGTATTTATCATACATACGAATAGAGTATAACTTTGCCATCACAGATTTTGATAAAAGTATAAAGATTGAAATTTTGAAAACAAAATGCGCTGATTCATTATAAAAGTTCGTAGATCGAAATTTGAATGATTTTCGGCGGCACCCTTTATTGTAAAACTTTAAACAAGCATAACTTTGATTCTAATTATTAATAAATGAATGATATTTGCTTCTGAAAACGAAAAAGTGAGACTAGCCTTTTCTAATTTAATTTCAGTTATTAGAAATTTATTGAAAAAATTTTAAAACTGAATTATTCATATTTTAAATAAATGCTCTTTTTCACATTTAAAAAAACATAAGACTATAAACACATATATTCTATCATCTATATTGACAGTCTATAAAACTGTGGCTTTACTCGTTTTTTGATGTCAAAAACATATTTCATCCGACGAAAAGATTCATGCTATTAATTGGAAATAAATGAAAATATTTCAATACTGAAAATTTTGTATCTGGAGAGAGTCTTTTGCTCAAAAGCTCAAAGAATTCCCAAAGTTTTAAATAAATCAATCAATATTTATTCAAGAAAAAATTTTAAAACACTAAAATGAAATCAGAATTGATAATACTATTATTTTTTTATTATAAAGCTAAATTCTTTTACAATTTACAATTTTTAATACCTCGCTTTCTATAAAAAAAAGTCACAAAATTTTCAGAATCTAGAATAAGTGGATCAATTTGTTCAAGAGACAAGTTTGAAAAACTAAAATTAGAGAAGGATAGAGAATGGAACTCCCTGTTAAATACTATATAAATAAATTTTAGGTGAGTATTAACTAGAATAGTATGAATCGAATAAAGCTCATTTCACTCTCAAATCAGTACTGGATTAATACACAATTCATAATAAAATCAATATATGTATTTAGACACCACGTAAAAATTCTAAGTAATCATAAATAACTGTTTATATATCTTATATATCTTATCTTATATATCTTTACATATCTTATATATTCTTTGAATATATAACATTAATTACGTTTAACAAAAATGTGAATAATTGTATATAAAAGTGAATTATAACTTTTGAGTTAAACCCACAATTATTCACAGTCATCACAATTTATCACGTTTGTTTCCAAAGGCAGATAATTATTAGTACATACTTAGTCGAATACGAGAATTAGTCAATTAAAAATTTTCAATAATAATATATTTCTCGTATATGTGCGCGCGTGCTAATGTGTGCAGAGTTTTATCCGCTATAATGCACGATTAATGATTTACAGTATTATCATTACACAATTTATAAATACAAGTATGCATTATTATACACACAGTGATAGAGTCGTTGTTGACAAACTATTAAACATAGAAAATTTTCAATTGTGTGACTTTAAGAAGATCATTAATTTCTGTGTTGCTCGTATTGTGACTTCAAAATAGGGAATTTCATTTCAATTATTTATTAAGGCAATGTGAAAGGGTGGAATAGCAATCTGTACAAATATTATACAAGAACCCAAAAATTAGGTTGCAAACATTCATTAAACCAGTTAAAAAAAATTTCTTTGTAAACAGAATATGTTGTACTAGATGCTGAAGTATCCCGTTTTTAAGAAAAGATTTACTGACTTTGTTAGAAAAAAGTTATAGATAGAAAAATATGAATATTAAAATCCGAAGTTACCGACATTACCGACGTTATAAAGTAAATAATTTTTTAACGTGGTTAAAGAAAATTTTCGAAAAAACGGGAGGCTTTAGCTTTTAGTAAACCATATAAGGTTTATAAAAACATTTTTTTAACTGGTTTAATGAATGTTTACAAGCTAATTTCTGGGTTCCCGTATAATTTTCTGTGCAGATTTCTACCCCACCCTTTCACATCCCGTTAATTATTATTAGTTTAGTAACTGATTATGTGTGCTTGAAATGAGAGTGTCTCACTTACTATCGAACTTTTAATGAGTTTTATATATTCTAATAATTAATTAATGTTTACAATATGTTTATCTGGATCAAGAAATTTTGAGTAAATTTTACATTATATTATGTTTGTGCTATGAAATTATTTGTAATAAGTATATACACTTCTGTATATCAACAGTAAGTTGAATAATATCCATAGTAGAAAGTTGTATTAAATAAATTAATATTTATTCAAATAACAAACAAACAAGGTTACTGAATTGATAGTTCATTTTGTGAAAATAGTAATAATAAACAGTTTTAACCTAATTATTAATCTGGCAGGTGGATTTGGCATATTTTTTTCCTTTTTATAATAATAACGAATTGGTTTTTAAACTTGTCTTAGATTTCGAAAATACTTACGTGTCACATTATATCGAAATCAGGCTCACTCATTTTTCTAAGAGAGGCATATTATTTTGCAAACGGTGCGCTCAACTACGCTGCTTTTGTCATGTTTGATCAATCACTGTCATAAGTAAGAAACTAAAAACTTGAACTTTTTTACGCCATAAGACGTAACATTTGTGGTAGTAACTTTGACCTGAATTTTATTAAAAATTTTCTTGAAAAATCATTTTTAGACATTCATATGGGAAGGTCTCAAGGTTCTTAACTTGATCGTATCCTTTACTTTATTTACATTATTAATTTTGCGCATAGAATAACATGTATTGATTCGCAATAGACTTTTATTCTAAATATAGACTAGAGGCTTAATAAAAATTATTAATACTTTTAAGAGTAAAAAGTAGAAAAGAATAAGATTTTTGTTGATAGAGAAAACCGTAAAATAGACAATAGAGTTTTGTATAAATGTAATTGTAGACTATATTGCTTTTGATCTCCTAGTAAATTGATGGACTAACAGTGCCGATCGATCGTGTTTCCTAATCCCAGTCCGGTGCTCCCCGAAGCTTTTTTTATTAAATCATCGGAACATTGAGTTTAGTGGAATTTAGCAAATAGTTATCGGAATCCTCCGCCCCGGCTAAACGTCTGTCAAAAGCACAAAGTTTATACTCTCCCGAGCTATATACCAAATATAAGTTAGGCTGGCCTCTCGTTGCGGTCGGCGAGCCACTTTGCCATTTTGCTGCTCACGAGCCAATATTGTGGGCGCACAGTGATTCCCATTCATTGGCCAGCTTGCGCGAAAAACCAAGCTGGTTGAACAAATATAAACAAAATCGTCCGACGGAGAAGCCGTCGTCGAACAAAGCCGAGAACCAGAGCGGCGAATATAAAAGAGCAGCGAAGGTAAAGCCGAATCGACGAGGCTACTAGAGCGCGTTTCTCCTTTGCTGGAAATGCAAACTTTCTCCTGCAGTTCGTTCGAAGTGCGCGCGCGAGCTTGCGTGCGGGCTAATTTATATAGCGACTATTCAGCGGCTAAGACGATGCGGAAAGCCAAGTGCTAATGCTTTCATTGTAGTCAGTCTTCGGCTTTATTGCAGAGGTCGAGTGAGAGAGAGATAGAGATGGAGAGGGAGTGGTGGAAGAGACAAGGAGCGCAAACGGGCGGCTCTTAATAATTCAGAGCACGCGCGGTGCGTATACATATAGCTACTCTGTTTTCCGTAATCGCCGGTACACGCGCTTCCAGCCTAGGCTGTTAATTGCGACTATTTTGTCTGTTTGGGGAGTAATGAGATCCGGGTCGCTTTCGCGTCCCGCTCTGCAGGCCGGATGTGCACTTTCAGCCAACCTGTATAACGATGCTTTTGTACTTTGTATAAGGATTTTGCGTCCGATGGGTGTAAGCATAGTATAATATATTATAGGATAATTTCGGAAATTTGTATTATTTCTTGAAAAAACTTGAATGAAATTAAAAGACTTTCTTGTACGATGTTAAGAAAAATAAAGTATAGAAGCAACAAAATCTGATTAATGGTATCCCGTTATTTGACAAACGTCACTATCCGTCTCGAATATGACATTATAACAAAGAGCTATCGACAAGTTTTCTACAGAGCGCATCAGTTTCGATTCGATCGTCAGAGTCGCGTCGGACATGCCTCTCTGACAGCGAGCATTCGCATAATATCTTACTTTATCTTTCACGCTTGAGTTGCATTATTTATTTTCATCATCTTGGTATCATTAGTTTTCACGGAAGAGCAGGTGCTCAAGAAGAAAAGGATTAAACACTTCCTCTCTCTTCCACTCTGCATAAAGCAATAATGAGGCAGAGGTAGGTGCATTACCAAGCTCTATCCGCTAAAGCGGAAGAAAGTGAAGGGCGATAGAGCAACTTCATTTATGGCCAGCTGTGGAGTTGGTAATTCCAATTCTGATGCGGCGCTAGCGCGCCTGCAGTTCGTTAAATGAGTTTGCTCCATTGCTTTGACGAGGGCAAATGCGATGGAGAGGGCCGCCCCCCGAGCCGTTACGAGCCAAGGATTTCTTTATTTAATAACGGCGAATTTATGCACTCCCGATATCGCGAATGCTAAGTTTTATACGGTTTTCATAATAATTTTTGTGGGTTTCACTATTTCATTCTAGACTCACTTTAATTATTACGTTTTTCCCAGCTTCAATACTCAATATCAATAAAGATTAATCAATATTTCATTAAAATTATCAATTTATCTCTCTATCTCACGGGATATGTAAAGAATCCTTAGCTTCGTAACTGTAATAAATCAAATTTGTTACAATCTATTTGAGAGAACGATTCTCGTATAACCAATTAAATTAATTAACTTTTCGCGGTTTCAAAGAGATTTTTTATTATTATATTTACTGTTATCTACTGATATTATTGTTATTAATATAATTATTTTGTTGCTAATAAAAAAAAAATATAATAATAAACCTACTAAATAAAGCAATTTTTCTTCATTTCATTGTGGTTTTAAACCATCAGTCTTTGTCTAAACTACAATACAATATTACTGAATTTCAAAAACATCTGTTAAATTAATCTTGTTTCGCACATGATTGTGGTTAATTATATATGAATAAGTATTATTATTTTATTATTATTATCATGGAAATTAAATTCATGTAAATTATTGAATGCCTTTCAATTGTTTATTGCTAGTTAGTTTTTGGATTTGGTTATGAAATAAAGTAGATGAATAATTGAGTTCATGAATAAGTTATCTGATGCAACATTTTTATAATACATATATGCGATATGACAATGTTATACTGACGAGTTTTTTTCTTGAAATTTTTACTTGTTTAAAGAACGATAGTCGTACGACTTAATACAAGTTGTTCGATATTGCGCAATCGTATAACTCTATAATTGACAAACTCACGCATGAGGAGAGTCGTGTGATAGTCTTACCACTTGCTACAACAGCGCACGATGCCTAACTCAGTCGATGACTTGCAACAATTAGCATTTTGCATGAATAATTCCATTATTTTCTCTTTATAGATTTTTATGAATTATTATACACATATTTTTTCTTTTTCCGATCCGAATCAAAACATGATATCAAAAAATATTGTTCGACACACGCGTAAAAATTAATTCTCAACTAAACACGCCATCGTGCGCGAATCGACTGTTTCACACTTGTGTCGAAAACTATTATATTGTATCATGATAAGCTAACTTTAATTTTATACCCAATTCAATTTTGGAAATAACATATATGTATATATTAGTGGGGCTTTGTCCTTGCATGCTTTCCACGCCAACCACTCGTACATTAAAACATGAACAAAATGACAAATCAGGGAAATTAACATTAAAAAATCACAAAATAATTTTAAAAAGCGACAATATAATGTAAAGCCCTCTGAAATAACGGATATTTTCGGAGATAAAGGAAAATCTTTGATAAATTAAGTACAAATATCGCAAAATATCATAAAAATAATGTAAAAAAATTAAAAAATGAAAAAGCCGTCAAAATAACAACTTGTTTTGGAGATAAAAATATTCTTATACATGGCAGTGGTGAAATGTTCTTATAATATAACGAAATATACATTAGTATGTGTGTGTGCATGTGCATGCGTGTGTGGGTGTGTGTATGTCTCTGTACATTAAAATAAACCTTAAAGTAATCCAATACAATTTTATACGTAAAACTTTTTAAACATACTTTAATTAAAAATTAGAATAAATTATTGTAATGTTTTTTCTTTTATTATCTTTGTGTTAAATTTATGAGTTTAGTATGATAAAAATTTGTTTGATGTGTTGCATGTCAATAATAATTCAATTAAATAGTAAATTCATAATTAAGTTAGATAATTTAATTAAGTAGGTTATCTTATTACTGTTTACAAAGTATTAAAAAGAATAAACAATTTTGCCTTACGAGCTTCTATGCCATCCATCATTCAATCCATTGTAGAGCCAATATGAAAGTTCATTAGAAATTTTGATGAGGCTTGAAGATTGAAATAAAAATTTTAATTACTTTAAAAGATTGAATTTGATTAAAAAATTTAATAATTTTTCTGTTTTAAGATCTCTTTATCTTTGTTTTTCTTACATTATGCAAAAGGTGAAGGTATATTGGTTCTGATATTGAAGTTTTTTCATTTAATTATTTCGATAAATATGCGGAAAAGTTGAATAATTAACGTCGTTATGAAGATTTTTCGATTCGACAGTGTCATAATGAGAAATATTTTATTCACGGGCAATAAAATCATAGATAAAATTTGAATTTATTTGAATTTATTTAAGTCAAGTATAGTTAGAATGAATTTAATTCAAATTTGAAATAAATAAATCGAAATAAATTATTCAAAAATAAGAAATCTTAAGTAGGGTCATCAGTCATGTCGAACATAGATAAAAGAATAACTTTTTAACTACTGCGAATATTGTTTTTCCATGCATCATACGTGACCTGCTTAAAATTGTAATAAATTGGCCAAGCCATTGTTAAAATATTTAGTGTTAGCATTGCAAATCGGTTTCTTTGTCGAAAAACAGTAAAATAAGAGAAGTCTATTGACTTTCGATGTTTTTAAAAAACTAAAACAACATAACACATAAAAACATGCGCAATCTCTGATATTTTCGGAGTGAAATTGTTACTCTAAGAATAAGAATAAATTAGAATTAGACCCCACTTTCAAAGAGTTGATTTCTTAACTCTACTGTGTAGAATCATTTTTATCTATTATTTAGAATGATGAATTATTGTCGGTAAATATTTCAGGTTATTCAGTTTGCACTACTTTATTTATTGGAGGATGAGTGCAATGATAATTTTTATTTTGTCATGCAATTACGATGAATCAATGTCTTTAGAAGGGATAATAGCTTGATCATTCATTCCATATTATTCGTACAGTAGTAAAAACCATAAATTCTTTTATGTCAGGATTTTAAAAAGAATTAAAAACATTTTAACGAGAAGCTTTTTTAAGTAAAAGAAGTATTGAATATTTGTTAAGGTAAACATTACTGGATTGTTATGATTAAAAAATTTTTATGCCACTCTAACCTCAAAATCACTCCTTCGAGCATAATTTTTCGGCTCTCGCGGCATAAAATACGGTTCGACACTACGGTTCTCCTTCGCTTCGCTAGGTCGAAAAACTTCTCGGAAGCTAAATAATCGACTTCCGCTCCCTTATCGAAATGTACTATTATTTTTACAATTGTTTTTGTTCTAGGATTATATTGAAAAAGAATTTTTAACGTGTTCAAAAGTGTTTTGCATTATTTCATTTTTATCCTAATAAATTAAAATTTAAAAATCGCTGAAAGAAAGTTAAAAATATAAAAAAATGTTTTATAAGAATAAGTATATTTGAAACACTGGTTGCAAAAACAACTTGGCACAATTCTAAGTAAGGTAACGTCGGCAGGCTATCCTTTAAAATTTATCAGAGTGCAACTAAGCAGCTTATAGGATTTTGCTCATTCAGAAATTCCTGCACTATTTTAAATGACGAGTCGGGCTAAAAGTCGGCGATTTCAGTGTTATAGAATGAGATAAAACTTGTCGAATACGCGTAAATCTCGATGTGGGCTGCGCGCTCAACTTTGAGGCTCTCGCATCGGCATTGGTTGAGCTGAGGAAACCGGCGCAGTTTTACAAATTTGTCGATTGTTCGCTCCTTACAGGTCGCTTCTCCTATTGTTCGCGCGCTCCCTCCTTTCTCTGCATCGGCGCTACAGCCACTGCTCCGTTACTGCGCTGTACAGAGTAGCCTGCAGCGGGCTCTGTTACTGTATAGGCCCGATGAATCAAAGCTAGCCGTCTAACTGGATGTGTGTCTGTTAACGATTTCTGCGCGCCCTGCTGCGTACTCGACGATATTGCGTGATCCCATTGAAACGAGCTTTTTTTATACTCGTTCCCTCTCTTCCTCTCACTTTCTCTAGCTAGGAGCGTGCCGCGGCCGTCTACGGTATACATAGTAGCAAGGAAAAACAAAACAAGAATTGTCGTCATCGTCCCAGTTGTCGCGCTTTTTTTCCGCCATTGTACGCCCGCGTGCGTGAGGCTAGAGAGCGCCCAGCTTTTACTCCGAGCGCCGGACAGTTTTAGCTGTATAGGAGCGGCCGAGTACAATGGTTTGCGAGACTGAAGCGCGCAGGCGGGATTAAAGGAACAACTTTTTTCCCCGCCGATAAAATTGAAATTTACTGTTCTGCGCTCAAGTGCATTTTTAGCCTTTTCCGGCGTTAATTAGAATTTCTCCTGCTTTTTAATTCATACAGTTATGAGCATCTGTTTCAATATTTTTGTTCGATACTATTGTTTGATTTTGTATATTTTTTTTTGTACACGTATTTAACATATTTAAGATATTTTCGGTACCTTCATGTGATTCAGTTAGATGAGAATATAGAGCAAACAAGTTCTACTTGCATGGATTTTCTTGGAAATAACGGTAAAAATTTAGTTAATATTTCACAAAATTTTTGTCTTAGATTATACATATAGCTTAATTTGAAGTGCTATTGTTTAAAAATAATAAAATTGGCCTTTGATTTACAACTATGCTTTATGGCAATATTCTATGGATAATTTAGATGTCATTTCTGATTTACTTGTTATTATTACATATGGTGATTATTACATATGCTTAATTATATGACATACATATACATACATACAACATATTAATAACCGAGTATATATCGAAACGTAGCGAGCTAACGAAACTAATGAATTACTGAGTCATTTGTCGTCAAAAGCGTTCTCTAATATATAATTATTCATGTTCATAAGTTCGTATTATTCTTCTTTAATTATGTAGCTTTGCTGAAAGGTAATGCAGATTCATCAAAATATCATCGTATTATAACTTGTTTGAATTAAATTTGGAGCATAAGTATTGAAAATTTTAACGTGCACTTTAAAAGTAAATACAATATCATCAAGATTTCAGAACGATACGTTTTATACTAAATGAAATATTGTTTTCACTGCAAACTTAAATACATTTGTGGGACCTTTTCAATTATTTTTTTTTCTAAAAGATAATATTGAAGCAAAGCGATGTATATTTGCTTGTTAAATTGAGTGGGTGCGATGGAGCTCGCTTCGAAAAAAAATCGAGTTTCATTTAAAAAAAGCAATTCCCCAAAAAATGCTTTGAACCCGAAAAACAAATGCATACAAATTCACTTAACGCTCGGCAGCGAAACGAACACAATGCCAAATAAATTAAAGTAAAAGGAAAAACAAAGAGATCTGCCTCGACAAAAGGGCTTAAGGCCGGCAAAAAAGTAAACACATTGTCCACGAAAAAGGAAAAGCAAAAGACTGCAGAAAAAAAATCAATGCTCGCTCGCAAGCACAAAAGCAGATATAACATTTCACGAGGCGGGAAAGCAGCCGAGCCATCCAATGTATATATATATATATATATATATAATCCTGCAACTTGGCGGTTGCCTTCCGACCCTCAACTTTACCGCGCTCGTGTCAACGAAGCGCGGGTTAGCCTTGGCAGACGAGACAAGCCGAGGTCGGTTATATCGGCCTCGTGTTCTCAGAGGTATCGTTCTCCGAGGATGTGAATTAAGGAATTCGTGGGCTAGACGTATATATATATATATATATCTGGGATGCTGAAAGTTTGGATCGTGCCAACGTTTGACTTTGGGCTAGTTTTGCCTCCTTTTCGAGGAGTTAGACGACGCCGTGGCAGTGGATTGCGCGAGAGAACTCGTTGTGTATGGAAGCGTTAAGCGATTTCTAAATTGGTTTGCTGCTTTTTAACGGTGCTGTCTATAGTCAGTGCCTTGAAAATACATCAATTGAAATCCTAGTGATAAACGACGACGTAAAAAGATCGGTTAACATTTTCGAGGTTTTTAAAATGTTATTTAGTTTGAGAAGAATTCATTTAATCTATAAATCTTTAAAAAGAATTAAATTACTGCACCATAATTTACTGTTATGATTTAGAACTTTCTTAAAAAAGGGCATTAAATTCAAACTTTGCTAAAAGGTAACATTTTTATTAAATATAACTACTTGTACACATTAAGCTTTTAACACAAATTTTCTGACACCACGGGATAAATTTATCTAAACCTGAGAACAATATTGTTCATTTATTTAAAACATATAAAATGCACAGCTAAATTTTTAGTTTACAACTAAAAAATATTAATATAGTTATCGAAAAATTGTAAAATTGTCGTTCTTTTATTAGAAATTCTGGTATTTTTGGTGAATTGATAGAGCAGTCGGTAAAAGCCCTTAGGCGACTGGCTCGTTCCCGGGGCATTCCTCCCTTCTCGCGCGTCCTCTTCGCGCGAGCTTTATTTTTTCGACATTCTAAGCCCGAACGGGTGTGGCGATCACATTATCAGCTGGCGAGATAAAGTGAATCCTAACGATCAGTACCCCCTCTGAATAATTCGCCGGATAAGCCGGCGCGTACGTGCCAAGGAAGTAAAGTTTGCCCGCGTAACAATCCCGCGCGTTTGCATTATCCTCTCCCCGCTACCTTGGCCCATTGCTTCGTCACACACTGGATTCACCTACGCTCTGCTTCTTCCTTTTTTCGCCCGTCCGATCGATTCGAGCAACTCGGGGATTCGAAGCCGCGGCGCGCTTCACTCGTAAATTATGCACGGACGCTAAAGTTTTGTAAATACCAGGGCGCTTTTGCCAAGTGCTAAATCCGTTTGCATGGCAGATTAAACTATTCCGGCTCGTTTCGTCCCGCTGATCCTGGATTTTCAGGACAAAACTAGCAGGACACTGTGTTGCCGCAAAATTAATCACAAACAATTTTATTTAGCCATTTATTACTTGATGCAAGTTTTATTTAGAAGGGCCAAACGTAAAACGGCATAATAATAAAGATTTTTAACTGTCAATCAAGTTTAGAGTACTTGGAACAAATATTATTTTGCTGGTGTATTCCGCGAAGATTCAAGTGATTATTCATCTAATTGTTTAAATTAGTTGTTTATATGTAAGACTTTAATAAGTAGGATCAGAAAGAAACAAATATTAAAGTCAAGCGTATCCTCAACTGAAATAATTACTTCACTAGTTGAAATAGAGACATAGAGATAAAATTAATTAGAGCAAGCACTGAAAATTGTGGGTGTACATGGATATTTTTTTAAAAATTTCAGCTGATCCAGGCATGGTACTCAAAATGGAATTTCGCGACAGTTTCGAGCTCGAGGATCACGAAAAGTGCAATTACGACTACTTGGAGGTGCGCGACGGCAAGTACGGTTACTCGAAGCTCATCGGCAAATTCTGTCGGCCCTTTCCCTTCCCGGACATCAGATCGGGTGGACGCTATCTCTGGCTTCACTTTCACAGCGACAACACCATACAGGGCTCAGGTTTTCGCGCCGTCTGGAGCATGATACCCAACCCAGGTAAAAGCAGCCTTTTCAATCTTATCTTAATAACTTTGTGCTACTTTTTATTTGACGCCAACTCTTGCAAATCTATCTATATCTGGCTTAATCGATACGAGAATCAAGAGAATCAAGCTTCATGCTGAAACATTGATTTTATAATCAAGTCATTGAATTTAATGACAAGAGAAATAATAAAAGTTTATCAAGATAATTCTAGATAATATAACATTTTTGATAATAACAATTCATTATATATAAAATAATACATTAATTTTTGCAAGAAATCCAAAATTTATTATTCTATAAAATTTAATATATTTTTATTATATCGATAAGAAAAGACAGCTGACGTCAAAGAGTGCTTGCTGAATGTAACAAACTGGATGGAGTACGAAATTAACACTACGGCTATTGTAAATGAGAAAAAAAGAGCTTCTGAACAGGGTACGGAATTAGACTGCGTATGGAACATTACGGTACCAGATGGTTATAAGGTAAACTAAAATTTTTATATTTTGCTTAGTATTTTCTTTATTTAAAGCTAAAATAAAATAAAGCTTTTTAAAATTTGAAAGTAACAAAAATAGTTTTTATAGAGGAAAAAATAAATAAAACTAAACAAAAAAGTTATAATAATTCGTTTTTTAAATATACTGTGTAATAGTTACTTCCCAATTATTAAGGCTCGATAAAATAGTAAATTTATAGAACTATTTTAAAGATTATATTGCGATAAAGTAAATTCATGAATAAAAATCACTCTCACATTTACGGTAAGCGTGAGGCAATTAATAAAAATTTATAAAAAATTTTGCCCTACTTTCATTGTCTTTTTTAGATTCTCAATATCCCACGTTCATCATTAATTTATCATTTAACCTGAACTAAAAATTTTTAATTTTTCATAAAATATTCCGACAAAAATCTGTGAAAATACTTTTATTTCTAATTTTGATAAAGTCGTTGTGAATAGCTGCCAGTTAATTGTCAAACTTTCTTCCAGGTCAATTATTGTTACTGATTGGTAACAAACATATATAAATTTAATAAACTTAGAATTTTTCAATTGAGAATTTCTTTATTATTTTGATTCTACAATAAGTCTCTATTTATTTTGGCGTATATCAATTGGTTCAATTGAAAAAAAGGTCGCGTAAAGTCGATTGTTTCTTGAGATACGCCCGTGGAAATCTAAAGTAGAGCGCGATACACTGCCGAGGCGTTTGCGCGCGACTTTCCGTACATCAGATGAAATTTCCAGACGCTCGTTTCACGGCTATTGGCTATTTTGCTTTCGGTCATTCGCTCTGCTTACGAAATTTCTTCTAAGGCGTGACCATTTCATCCAAGTTTTATACCCGAAGGGGTTAAAATAGTATTTTATTTTGAAGATTATTGCTTTTAAGGTTAAATTATTTTCTCTTATCAAAGACTTGTTTTAATAAAAAATAGGTACGTATCCGGTGCTGCAATCGTTTCCTTCGCGCTGAAAATAAAAATTAATTGAGAAAATCTTGCTTAATGTAACAATAACTCACGAATTTTCAGCAAGCCCTTTCGCAAAGGGTAACAAAAGCTCGCAGTAAAGCTCATGATTCCAGTAATTTTCGGAAGGATAACATCATCAGCGCATTCGCAATAAAGTCGGCACTGTGCGGTGTACTCCGGAAGGTTGCACGCATGGAGGCGACGCATACGCAAACGCGCATGCATTCACAAAATTATAAATCAGTTTAGTGTAGGCGCGCACAGGCAGTTAATAGCTCAAAGGTGAGAGGAAGCATAATAGTTGGTAGGCGCCAGTTGCAGCTGCGTGAACATAATGGCTGTGAGCATACAATCAGAGAATAAAAGAGAGAGAGAGAGAGCAACGCGCAAACATAACTATAAAGCGGTTTAGAGGTGGTGTCGCACGGGCTTGAAGTTATGTTGCTGCTGAAGCTGCAGACTGATTCAGATTACATTTGCTCTTCATTGACACGGATGTCAAGCAATTTACTTGTGCTGAGTTTCATCCATTTCGGGTTCGCTTTCATTTGCAGCTTAAAAATGCGGTTTGTAAATTATGCGGATTACTAGATTGTAACATACCGAAATGTTCGGTATCTGGTATCTCGTCGTATAGCAACTTGGCTTGTACATAAAAGTTTTCTCTTTAAAAAACTTGTTGTTGTTGCGACCTCGGACTTTATACGATTATGAAGAGCTATCAAAATGGTCGTGATATATCTTGGAATATTATAACATTGTTATTTTCGGATCAATCGCTGTATACTAACGATGTTTTTACAGCGCAGATTTTGAAATTCGCTGATTTTGTTATTATACACTGAAAACAAGAATTTGGTAAAAATTTCTAGTTTAGATAGAAAGTTTGAGAAATTGAAAATTTTTTTCATATTTCCCTTGAACTAAGACTACATACATTCGTAATTTGAGTTTTCTGTAACGATAAATCGTATGACTTTATAGCTATGCTCATTTTTTTTAGTACCTATAAACAAATCCTAAAGTTTTATTAACATTTATGAGTCGAAGGCGTGACACTCTTTTGGTCCAGTGATACACATTCAGCTTATTAGTCTATTAGATGGTAATACTCATGAGCGGAAAAACCGCGCATATAAATGAGCTGAATAATTATTTCCGCATATTATGTTTTTATTCAGTTTTCGATGAAACGAGGCTCATTATTTTCTTTTCTTTCCTTTTACAGATTCAATTGACGTTTCCAGGATTTAATCTTGATAAACCTAATGAATGTGACATCAATTTTGTGGAAGTTTACGAGAAAGACGTTAATACAATTAATAACCCAAAATCACTTTACAATTTTTGTGGCAGTATAGCTGAACTTGTCCTTAGTCAACAAAATGTAGTATATCTACGATTTTTTGTAACGAAAGCAGCTATAAACAGTAGTTTTGAGGCTGTCATGACTGCCGTTCGCGAAAAAGAAAATAAAGATAAAAGTCAGTATAATAATATAAATATAAATCTGTAATAAGATTATCTCAAATGTTTTTTACTATACTAAAATTCATTTTTTCTTTAATTGTTTAAGGTTGCTTAGAAAATGAGTTTGACTGCCAAGATTCTTGCATTTCTGCAGATCTTAAATGCAACGGTCGTAATAATTGTCGCTACCGTTTTGACGAGGATGCTGATGTTTGTAATGTGAGTTAAAATTTTATTATTATTATTATGTTTAATAGACATTTATAGTAGGAAACTTGCATGGAGCAGGAGAAAATTACTTTAATATTTTAATAAAGAGTTGAGTTTATAACAAATTGATATTATACATAATTTATGTTTAAACTGATATCACGTGGTTAGTGGTGCCACAGTGCATTTTAAAGGTCAATGTTCACTTTGCGTATTGTGATGGTTCATAATGTGAATTAGAATACAATCATTTACCGTTTAGTAATGAATTTGCGTGCGTGCGTGTGTACGTGTGTAAAAATATAGATAAATGGTGTAATACACTTAAGTATCTAAGTGCTGTGACGTCATGATTACGTGATATCGATTTGAACAGACATCAAATACATAGATAAAATTCAATATAAACAATATTTAATAGCGCAAAAAATATTAAATAAAAATAAATTAATAAATTATGCAAGTTCCCTATTAAATTATTCTATAGACGTAGATATGAATCTCAACAATTTAAGCTTTGTTGATTACAAATCTTATTTCAATCTGAGACGTGGCTAGTAGGAACAAAATTATTACCTTATCATGCTAGTTAAACTGTATTTAAATTGCACATGTATAATAATAATTATTTTAGGTATGTAAAAATTGGAATACTCAAATAAAATAGTTAAAGTTTCACTATAAACAATACTAACGAACAAATAAAATAAAATAAAAATATTTTTATCTATATCAAATTTAATGAACAATTTTGCCTTATAATTTAAATTACTTTAAACAATCGATTTCGTAAATATAATAATAAGGTAACAGTTCCAATATGACAAACAGATTTAATAGTTATTTATACAGTTTTAATAGTTTAATAGTTTTCTGAAATCGATTGAGTAATATATAATTATAGCCCCAAGAAATCCAGCCAAGCGAATTCAATAGTTCAAACGCTAATCAATGCTCATCAGTCCGAATAATTCGTCTGAGAAATTTTGTGCATTTTAATTTCAGAAATTAACCGCTACCTGTTTTTATTCAATAGTTTTACTCTAAAGATAAGATCATCGCTCGCAATCCGTAAGTAGATCAAGTCAGAGTTTGGTCGGACATATGTGCTCACACATGTCATATTCTGCGGCCTTGAAACCCTTGAAGAAAATTGACCATATTCTGGGCAGAATTTCTGGTCAACAAATGTTAAAATGATACTTATCTAAAAATTCTGTTGAAAGCATTTCAGAATTATTAGTTAAGTGTCATTTTAATATTTGTTGACCAGAAATTTTGTCCGGAACCAGGGAAGGGAGAGACATTATTCCTGGATAGATTAATACTCCGTCATAGCTATTGCTTATTCTGGTGGTTTGCCAAGTACATAGTGTGCACGCTGCCCGTAAAAGGCTTTTGCCCTCTCGTTTTCGAACACTCCTGGAATGCCGACAGAAAGAGTGAGAGAGAGAGAGAGAGAGAGAGAGAGATAGGGGGGGGGGAGAAGCTGGATCATGAATTAGTTGGATATAAATGCGCGGGCTTACGTTTTTCAGCGTCGCTTGCTCGGCCGTTATTAAACATATATATGCCCGAGAAAAAGAGGATATTCGCGCTGGAATGCGCCGAGCCTTGTACAGTGCTGGATTAGAAGAACGACGGAATTGTTTTGGATATATGGTAGACCCGTACTGGCGGGTGCAAGCGACTGTATAAAGCTCGTTGACAAATGGTCCTAACATAATATTTAAGCTAAGTTTCTCTTAATGTATGAAAATTATAACGATTATCTCACAATTAACCTAAATAAATTTCATGTCTCTATAGAGGAAATTATTAAAAATGTGTTTCTTTTTCTATTTTGTTTCTTAATAAATATATTTTAAATACAGAATAAAATAGTACATTATGTGCCAAGGGCGATAAGTGGACCTTTATTGTCCGAGTGTGGAGTTTGCAGTACGAGTCGAAGGCGAGTGCGTACTGCGAGCCGAAGACGAGTACTGCAACCACACGAGTGCTTTATGTAACGCAGGCACTGATATTCGGGTTTTGTTGGACATAAAAAGCGGGTGTTTAAGTGATCATTTTTAGACACGGCAACCACGCACTGATTAAGTTATAGGGGGTCTAAACGTCATTTTTAAAATAATAAACATGGGGAAACGACTTCAAAAATGATATTTGGACCCTACATTTTTTGCCGGCCGGTCTGAAAATGGTCATTTAAGGCCCGCTTTTGGGGTCAATAAAACGCGAAAATCGTGCCTGTGTTACATAAATTTTTTATTTTTGAAAATCTGTAATCCTATTCATATTAATATTGCTGCTCTATTACCGAGCTATTTTATTTGCATTCATTATTCATAACCATATTGTTTAAGTTACTAATTGGAGAGCTGTTCAATAATTATCATTACTTTTTGAATTTCTATTTGGAGAACGATTATGAACGTAAATTTAATGTTTCATTTTCATTGAATAATTTATAGAGTGAGCACAAGAAGCATACTGCGCTTGAATATATCAGTACTGCATTATAACCAATATAAATTTATTCGCAATTTCTCCATTGAATACAGGGCTAAACACGTAGAAAGAAAATTTAAAGTTACGTAAAGCGTATTATGCATATGAATGATGTAACAGATTAAATTTATATTCAAATTAGATAGAAAGTTTCAGTTTTTTAAAAACTCAATTAGTAATGGTAGAAATTTTCATTCAATCACAAATTTTTAGTTAATTCATGATAAGTTTTTTAAAATTGACCATAATTTGATGATTTTTTAAATCTTATATTTGTTTGCAATATACAGAGAAGAATTCAAGCACTAAATCATATATACAACTTAAATGCATACTAATTAATAAAAGAACATTTGCAAAAGAACATTTTAAGAGCTGTGAAATAAAATTTTTTGAAAACATTTTTATTCTTATTTATTATTATAAATATAATATTTTAATTGTAAAAATAAATGCACAGCTAACTTGTTCTAAAAATAACGGATTTAAAATAAGTCACAAACTTTTATCAAAGCTTTTATAATATAATATATGTGAATTTTAAAGGTTCATCAATATCAAAAGTTTCTGCTCTGTATATGTTTATGTAAGACCTAGTATTGATTTTAAAAGGATTCAATGTTTGTTATTATCCTTTCATGTGTGGTTTTATCGAACAGGCTAAAATCGCTATTTATTTAAAAGATAAACATTTAAGTGGACGAATATTTTAACTTTTGTTTACTTAATTTTATCAATGTTACCGAATTAGAAGTCTTGTTTATTTATTTCTATTTTGATGATTATTATTTGCAGATGAATATTTATGTACAACTAAATTATATGTAATTTTTTAATCACGTATGCTTTATAATTTTAACAAATTTATTAAACTTTTTATTACAAATAGATAAAACAAGCGGAGAATATAATGTACCGCGAGTAGAATAATTACGTTTTTATGCCAAATAAACATGTTTTTAAACTGCAATTCAATATTTTGAGCAGTTAATTGCATAGATTTTTACATCAAATAAACTGAAAATTATTAAATTATAGTTAGGAATGAAAACGCTAAAGTTAAAATAATGCATAAAACCATATATATTATTAAATATAAATATAGTATAATTTATGTTGTTTTCTTATGATACAATTTTGTAAACTTCCGTGCAGGATATTCATATCCAAATCGATTATTGAAAACATTTTATAGTGACTATCAAATTGGTGAGACTGATTGTTAGTAATATTTTTGATAATAATTTGATAATAAGTTTAATTTCTTTGAAATTTTAGTGCTATTTTGACATATTCAGAAAAGATGAAATTAATGTTGATGGTACGTGATATGTATTTACTTGATTTAATTCGTGATTGTATAACAATTTGACAGTTAACGAGTTTACTGATAACAGTTCATTAATTTTCCAACTCATCTTAAAATCAACAAATAGTATTATGTATTTCATTCGGTGATTTCGTATTTCTAGTAAAATTATTATAATAATTATAAAGGTTTGATAATTAATTGTAAAAATATTATTGTTTATTTATCAAGCAGTTATAAATTTGTTTAAAAGGATTTTACTGAAACTAAAAAAAGAAAAATATGATATAATAAATTACAAAATAATATTAAAATAGTCAAAGTGCATATCAATTGTATCCGATATAATAGAGGTAAAGAATTTCTGAGTCGAAAGCCCATATAAATATACTAAGAGGTCGCCATCGTTAGGAGAGCAGTCAGTACATTTGCCGCGTTAGGTAAAAAACAATATTTCTTCAAGTTTTGCTAATAAACATTTATAACAATGCCCTAACGAAAATACATTTTTCTATAAAATCTTTGTTTCCAATGTCATTAATAAGTGTAGGGATACACAAAATTATAAAATCGATTTTCTTTTTCATTAAATTTCAAATGACTTAATATTTGTGAAGAAAAGATGTTTGTAATTTATTAATTAAGAACTATAGTATAATTAGTGCTATATATTTTATTACATTAAATTGATTTATAAAAAAATAATTATGTTCTTAAAACTATGTTTATATTGTTAGCAACATCATATACTTTTAACATGTTATGGCAAGCTTTTTGTATAAATAACGATAATATATTTCCCAACACTGTTTTCTTAAAAAAATTGCAATTATGCATTCTGTATTTATAAATCACATGCATAAATCAGTTTCTTTTTGCAAAATTGAAATACAGTAACGAATCCGTTAAAAAGATACTTTCTTGTACCTCTTTCTGTTCGTTTGCTTTTTTTTCATCCTATATCATGATGGTGGAAAAGAAAAGTGCGTTCATTAAGGCGCGTGCAATAGATGTATTCGCCGTATGTAACGGTATGGTTTTTCCCCTCTTGCGAGATAAAAAACCGGTCGCTAACAAACTTTTGCCTCACTCTTTACTCGCACCTGCCAGCGATGGTGGATAACTTGTAGGCACGAGCACTTTTACTACTTTTATAAATTGTTAGGTGCGCAAGATAATTCTGCCTCAGAGCTTTTTAATTTTTCTACAAGTTTTTTTGTTTATACGAGTTTTTCCAAACTTTTTTAATGACAGGAAATTTAAAATAAAGTTGTATAATAAATTGTTAAAAAATTGAAAAAGAATTTATAGATTATTACGCCTTCGCCTAACTATAAAATATTAAGTATTTAATAATTGGATAATTTTTGCGTAATTTATTGTATTCTTATTATTTAAAGCAACTTGAAAATAATATCAGAACTATTATGTAAAAAACATTTTGTTCGTCGGATACAAATATTGTTGTAATATCACAGCTTTTATTCAATGCTCATAAACATAAAACTAAAAAAAGAAAAAATATGTATCGATTAATTTTTGAAATTCTATATGAAAAAAATCAAAAGAATTTGATTTTATTTTCATGCAAATACCCTATTCAATAATAATAGTTTGATTATTACATTTTTATTTTATTATTATTGTGCGTATATCTACATATTAAGGCGTTGCACATCTAAAATCAACTGTGGTGACTGTGGATGGGCGCCTGCCGTGTTTTTCAAACAAAATGTTGTTAATATAATTTATAAACAGGGTCTTCCGGCTGTTCACGTGGATGACGGTATGTACGTACCGTTCTCGGAGGCAGTCACGAGCCTCGGTGTTCTTTCGAATATAGCAGCTTGGACAGCATAATTTAATCAAATAACGAACAAATTCAATAGGGTATTATACAGCTTGAAGTTGTTTCGCGGCTAAACCACCAAGGTTCTGCGTAAACCTCTTGGCTGGCATTCGGCCTGCTATTCTCGCAGCTACACTATTGCTCGGTGGTTCTTTTGAATGCAAATCTGGAACTTGGACGCAGAATCCAGGTCATGCAGAACCAGTGTGCTCGATATATTTACGATGCTAGGAGAGATCGTCGCTTCATTTCTTACAGAAGGAAGTTAGGTTGACTACGAAAGACACTAGACGTGAATATTTTATTCTTTTGCACATGTACACAATTCTTCGAATTGGCCAATCTAGTTATTAAGAAAGTCTTTTCGAAAGAAATATGTTTAGAGGTCCTGTGCGAAATGATGTTAAAAAACTTAGGTTTTCACTGAAACTGACGGAGTCTGGTACGAAATCTTTTCGTGTTCACGGCGTAGTCTTGTTACCTTCTCCATTAGAAATCTTCCATCTCTATATATCTTTAAAAGAGTTGCGAGGCATTACCTCCTTGAACTGGACTAATCACACATTTCATTGATTTACTCTCTATTTTATTCATATCCTAATTTATTCATAGTACCTGCTTCAGTGTTCGTACGTCGGTATTAGTTCTTTAATTATAATTACCTTCGATTTCAAGCAGTGTGAAAGTATTTAAGGTATGAATAGTTGGCTGGTGTGAACGAGGGTTGAAGTAATCGCGTGCGATCTTGAACTATGATACATGGTGTGCGTGTTGCAATTAAAGTGACTGTGACGTGACCTCAAAAGACTGATTTTTATTATTTTTATAATTATTAAAATTTTTTTAACTTTGTTTTTTCCTGATCTACCTATTTTTTTACTTACAAGGAGAGTATCACATCTTCGGATCACAGATCTTGATGAAACTTTGGGACATGTTTTTGGGTATCAAAAAATGAGGAAAGCTAAAGCCGTACGGTCCAACGCTTTGGAAAACTCATTTTATCAACGTTTGTAGTTTTATTT